>VXBW01004160.1:227830-268886 GCA_013400375.1 Thinocorus orbignyianus
ACAGAGGGACAGAATCCCCATCTTGTCCTGCTGGCCGCGCTGCTGGGGATGTAGCTCAGGATGCAGGTCATTTTCTGGGCAGCTCATGTTGAGCTTCTCATCCACCAACACCCTCAAGTCCTTCTCCTCAGGGCTGCTTTCAGTTGATTCTCTGCCCTACTTGTATTTGTATTTGTATCTAGGGCTTCTTTGACCTAACAAGGACCTTGCACTCAGTCTGGTTGAACTTCATGATGTTCTCACAGGCCCACCTCTCCAGTCTGTCCAGGTCTCTCTGGATGGCATCCCTTCCTTCCAGCGTATTGACCGCACCACACAGCTCAGTATCATCGGCAAACTTGCTAAGGATGCTGTCCATGTCTCCAACAAAGATGTTAAAGAGCCCTGGCCTTTAATTCCATATCCAGTTAAGGTATTGGGTGACATTTAGCAAATAAAGCATGTAAGATTGTGCAATAAATGGTGAAGATGAAAAGCACTATTGAATACCTACCATTCAGTAAGTACTTATGTAATCAGTGCACTAAATGAATCAGGGGACCTGTGGAAAACATTTGGTCGTGTAATTAAAGACTATCATAAAAACAGATGCAGAGGGGATCTAAATAAAGATAGCACTGGAAACCTTAATTCTGGCATTTTCTGACTTTGGACTGCTAGACTTTGCAAACTTGATGGCTTATTTTAAATGTCATTTTCAGGAGTTATGTAATATATACCGTGCTTGCATTCCTTTGTACTAAACTGCTGCTGCACTCACAGTTTCTGAGGGGAGGAATTTTATTGCCAAGGGCATCAGTGAATGGTAAAATAGCTTTGAAATGACAAAAGAGAGTGACATCCCCTAAGCAGGCATACTGAACATTGTCAGAATAACAATAAGATGTAAGAGGGAAAAAGTGCATTGTGTAAATATATCTGTTAAAAGAAAAGATTCTTCATGGTCAAAAGCCCCATTACTTAAGAAACTTCAGGAGTAGACACTGGAAAATGTATGAATGAGAATGATCTTGTTATAGCAGAGAAGAAAAGACTTTATAGATTCTGAAAGGTCTATAAGGAAGGGCTGTGACTCCAAGGCAAGGAAGGTTTTTCTTAGGATCACTGACATGACTCCTCACTTGATCCTTAAAGAGGTTCACTGAAGATGGTAGTTATGTGGTAATTTACCAAATAAACTGGACACCCTTACTGTGTCCATTTCTGAGCTCCCCAGTTCAAAGACAGATAACTGCTGGAGATGGTACAGTAGATGACTAAAAATATGACTAGGTACATGGAACAACTAATCTTATGAGGAAAGGCTGAAGGACTTGGGTCTGTTTAGTCTGGAGAAGACTAAAAGAGGATCTTATCAATGCTCCAGACCTCCAGAGGTCCCTTCCAACTCCATATCCTTCTGTGGTTTTGTGGCACAGTAGATCTTGTGCCGTGGCATTGCACAGACCAAGGATAATCCCTAACTGGTTCTGCTTTACCTGAAGGTTCAGATCAGCTGCAGGGCTGACTCGACAGGCTTCTGCCACATAACCCCTGGAAGTGGATTCCTAATATGAACAGTCACATCTTCTTATTATTGATTCATTATATAGACGCATCATTTAGGATCAAGTCCTATTAGTTTTGCAGCTAGGCTATTACAAGCCCGGAAGTCAGCCCTTGCCAGCAAGAGCTCACTCAAAGCAGATCTCAGTCAGACTTAGGAAGCTACGTGCAGATGAAGCTACACAATGCTATCTGTTTAGGACTTGCCTACAAGGGGGAGGAAGGATTTGGATTTGTAAGAAAGACTAATTAGCTTCAGTGCTGATATATTAATAGTACTCTAGAGCCCGTACCTTAGCTTAACATTTTGCTTTGCTGTGTGGGCAAACCAATACATTCAGTGGGGGCTTGTCTCCAGAGTGCGTTCTTGCAGGCACTTCATAGAAATTCTTTTGTCTGCAAGCAGTCAGAGGCACATTCTGTCACAAAAAGTCAATTAACCAGCTGATAATATTCCTTTAAGTAGTTGTTATTAATTTCCAAATAAATATATATTCTTAATACATAAGTCTCACAGCTGTTACTATTAGTTGTAAAACCTATATATTATGATGAGCAAAATGTAGATGTTTATCACATTTCTCCCACCCCAGACATTTAGGGCACTGTAATATATAAAGCTGGAAGGGACACAGCATATTGTGGAGGTGATCATTACATAAATGAACAAATTTTTGGGTCAGCAAATCAACAGACAGACTACAGTTTTCTAGTCTCCACTTGAATGACACCATTTATTTCCTCAAACTCCTAAGTTCAGGAATGCAAAGAAATACCCTAAATGTTATGGATTCAGAAGTTTTCTAAGAACTTTACCGTTTCTGTTCTGTGCACAGCATAGTTTGTGACTTTGTCAGTTTGCTTCCCTTAAAGTCAGCTAAAATGGCAAGAAAATCTGTCTGATCTTTCTAGTAAGCTCAGCTTCAGATATAGGGACAGTTTTATAGTGTAAATAACAGCCAGGTTAAATTACCACTATAGAAGCTTTCTACTCATGATCAGTGATTTCTACTTTTCTTAGAATGTATTTACATTATTACATTGCAAAGGTAGAATATTTTTCTTGTTGTTCTTGTTGCTCTTGAATATAGAAGAGAACCCAGCCTAATAACTAAATCAAGATAAAAGAGATCAGTATTTTCTTTTCCCTGGGATGTATCAACCATCATTAGGAATGCAGACAGTAAAAAGGCAATTTGGGACTCTGAGAGCAGGTTGCAAAAATAATTTACAGTTGTGCTCACTGTTGGCATTACACTAAATCACATCAAGTCTTTTCATTCGTTCAGGCTGCGTTCAGTATGGTGTTAAAAACAAGTCTTTCCATTGGTATTTCTATTGTTGTTTGCAAGTGTGGTATTTTCTTCTAGATGTCTAATGTGCCAATAGAGACATCTCTGCACAGATACCAATTAGTTACTCGCATTGCAACGACAGGCATTAGAAAGCAGACGCAGTGTGGAATGGTATCATGACTTATTAAGGCATTTGTCAGGCAAAGTTGCTTCTCCTTTCTTTTTAATTACAAGCTGGAGCAGTTCTATCGATGCTTACGTAGTAAATACACTTGCCAATTTTAATTACTGAAAATCTAGGACAAACACACTGAAGTTTTACGTATTTTACACCCTTTTCTTTCTAAAACGTTTTTCAACTGAGTGCTATCCCAAAGTGCTTTATAAGCCGTGAGCTAATCAGGCGAGTTCAGTGTAGTAGCCAAGTACAGTACTGTTGCCCCTTTCTATGACCAGTTTGTACTTAAATAAATAGTGTGTCTTCTATCTAAGACTGAATCAGCAGAAGAACCAGAAAAAATTCTTGTAAGTGCTCAGTTTGGTGTGTACCAAGCAAAGTTGCCTTCTGTTTCCTTCAGCTGTGGTGTGACATAGAGGTGCTTGTTGAGAAATAAAAGTGTGATTACATTAGTTTTTTATTGTGGTTCTGCTCCATTTAGACACTTTCCCTTTTTGCTGGATTCCCCAGATTTTCACTATTTTTCACTATTAAGCCAAGACTCTCCTATCCCTTGAAAAGCAAAGGTTCTGCCTCAGCCCTTCTCCTTCCTTGGCATAAATCTGATCTTTATATTATAAAATATGTCTACTCACTTCCTTTCCTATATTGCTTGTTTCCAAGGTAGCTCCGTAACTCTGGGTTCCAGTCAAGAGGAAACACTCAATTACTGCAGGCATGAGCTACTTCACCAAGATTTCAAATTTATCTTTTCAGACTTCAAAGTAGTTTAAATCAATAAATAACTCCCCCCTCCAAAGATGTTAAAAAAAAATTCCTGTTTAGCAAATATTAATATTTTTCTTCCTAGTGGCTTTGAAAGGCTAACAGTCCTGAAAAGAGAAAAAAAAGGTTTAGCAAAAAGAGAAGTGTTAACACAGACTCCAAAGAATCTCTAATCCTCTGAATTTTCAGAACTGCCCTCAGATGCTGGGGGGGTCATGGGCTGCCTTCTCAGCTCTGAAACCCTCAGCTCTTCTCTCCTGCGCAAGAGCTTGCAGAATTACTCTCATTACTCATGGGTTTTCTCATTCAAAGCAAGGCTTTTACAGCTTGGTAACAGCAGCAAGAACTTGCTTCCTCTGAACTGCAAATTTAAAAAGAGGCAAAGATGGCTTGTGGCGCCCTGTCAAACTCTGTAAATTCTTCTCACAGGCACCATATTTCAAAACCAATGTGGGTGTAAACTCATGGGTGGGTATGATTGGAAGGTGACGCTTAGAGTGAGATTGTGGGGTACCAAATCTGCTCTCTGTCAAGGAGGTCAGAACAAATTGGCTTGCTTCAGGAGGCAGAATATTTTTGCTGTCAGATCTTCCATCTCTTGTGTTACTGAATCACGACATGTGAGAACGGAAGAAGCATGAAAGAAGAAATATTTGCTCTCCTGTGTTTGCATTGTCTTTACAAGGAAAGTGAAGGCAGATTTTTTTCTCTATTAAACCTGATAAATGGCTCTGTGACAGTAAACCTGTGTCATTCTTTGGATTAATTACTCCCAGAGATCTGTGGATTTTACTGCCCCTTCCCCTAGAAAGAAACGCTTCAAGACAGACTGAATAAAAGGGAATTTTTAAAAAAATTCAGATAAAAAAAATCAAAATAATTACTATTTAAGAATGTGGAAGGGATGCTATGAGGGAGTGTAGCAATGGGATGAGGCATAACAGTTTTAAACTGAAAGTGGGAAGATTTACATGAGATCTCAGGAAGAAATTATTTACTGTATGGGTGGTGACACACTGGATTGCCTGGTGAGGGTCAAGTTGCCCAGAGAAGCTGTGGCTGCCCCATCCCTGGAGGGGTTCAAGACCAGGCTGGATGGGGCTTTGAGCAGCCTGGTCTGGTGGGAGGTGTCCCTGCCCAGGGCAGGGGGGTTGGAGCTTGAGGATCTTTAAGGTCCTTTCAACTCTAACCATTCTATGATTCCATGATTCTATTAAGTTATAAAAATTTATGTAAAGACTTACTTTATTGTCATACTAAAAGTTTACATATTAAATATCACAGTGTTAATGCATATCTACCACTGAACTGGCAGAAGTAAATTTTCAAATTCCAAAAATCTACTTTTTTGCCCTCCTTGCTCAGTCAAAATGGCTGTTATCTCTTCCTGTACTACTAATAAATTGCTATTCAAAAAGTTTATTTGAATTACTGATTCCATGTAAGGGGAGAAATACAGAAAACCTTGATTTAAAATTAAAAATCTTCCAGCCCATTAATAAAGTATGGATATGAAAAGGAGAAGGCCAAATAGCTTTAGAAAGATAAAGCACAATTGAATCTCTTCAATTTCTTAATAATAGGTGCTGTTTTCTTCCTCTACAAAGGAGGGCGGAGGTTTGGAAAGACTTGCATGAAGTCAGGCCTAGAGCACCTTTGCTGAGACTTAGAACAAAATGAAAACTATAAACATGATTTTGATGGCATTTCAATTTCCTTCTAAATGCAGCTTGGCATAGATTGTAAGATAATAGTTATGTAATACATAAAAATATAGAATCAATCATTTTCTAACAAATTAAAGATGTGACAATCAAAGAATTGTATGGCTATAGATTAAGCTTTCTAAATGATTTACATCAGTGCCTGTACATTTAGCGTGTCCTCCTGAGTCAGTAAAAACAAATGTCATATACATAAACATTCTTCCTTTAGAAAATCAGCTGGAATGCACCAATAATAGCAGAATTTTTAGAAGTTTAAAGCAAACTTCCTACTTACTGATTTGAATAGCAATCAGAATTCTGGTTTCAATCTCTGAATTCTACCAGTCTGTTTAAAGAGCACAATAAAACAAAGACTTTTGTGCAATCACCTCAAGAACTTGTAACAGTTTATATTTTGTTTGTTTTATAAAATGTTTAGCAAGTGAATTTTAGGGAAGTCCCGAGAGAGATTATTGGCCTGAAGTAATGCATCTTTTGTAAGAACACAAGGGACAGCAGCATTTCTTTTTGCTTTGCTGGATGTGGGGATCCCCCAAAATAATTCTGCACTGTGCTTTTTCCTCCTATAAAATGCAAGCCTAGTAGCAAACATCTAAAAGTTCTTTGACAGCAAATGTGGCAAAATTAAACATACCCAGCAGAGACAGGAGGTTGGGTACATAAGAAAATTAAATGTGCCAGTGTGACCCATTGCCCATCAGTCTCAAGCTACGATTGTTCATTTTCTACAGTAAGCACAGAGAATGCATCAATGACTTTAAGAGGAAGACCTGAGCGTGAACCATGTTTCAAAAATTCATCTTAATCAACAGCATCAGGGAATACTGTGTTTAAATTATGAATATATTTCTATTTACTGAAGCTAAGGCTTGTGGAAGATACCTTGGATGGCAGGCCTAAAAATTAATTTCAATCATTCCATTTGATCTCAAGCCTAGCAGTGTGTTAGAGAGGGTACAGGCAATTCCCTTCACCTAGGTAGTACAATTCAGGTGTCATATAACACACTGAATACAGCCAGCATTATTTATAAAACCAGCCTCTGTTCTTACTTAATGTTTAGGCAGTCATGCTAAACAATTGAATCTTTTTTAGGGAATGGTGTTAGTTGAATGTCAATACATACGTATGACTGCATTTCATCTGCGCAGAGAAATGGCAATTAGGATTTCCACTGAGTTTTCTGACAGAGGTGAAGCTGAATTAAAGTCTATTTATAAACATTTTAATATCATAAACCAGCCTTAGAGCAGTCGATTTGAGCAGCACTGTAAATATGCCCTTCATTATGTAAAGGTTGGCTGCTCAATAACAATATGCAAATATCTTTGCAAGAGTACTTGCTTTTGTCTCTTCTCTCTGTTTTTCAGGCACAGTGCTTCTCCCACTGGGGAGTGTGCTGACAGACCTACTATTGCTCTCATTGTTTATTTGTGTGTATAGCACTTACATTCTTCAGCTGAATCAAAACCTTATACGCCTGGCAGCTTTTTTTGTTAAAACTTCTATTAAAACTTGACTTAGTTTCATGAGAGCGTTCATTGCTTGCAAGTCAATGTTTAGTGGCAGAAGCAGAAATTCACACCCTTTTCAGCTGGTATTAACTGTCACAACTGCACCGACTGCCGCTGGGGATCTGTCCCATAAATCTCATTTCTCATTCACTCACTTGTTTGGTCTGTTTGTAGATGGAGCTCATCATCTAACTCCAAGGCTGACTTGCTGCAACAGTGGGTTAACCACTTGATTTTGGCCTCAGATTTTCCGCCTGAAAAAGTAAGTCTCAAAATACCCAGATTACGCCTGTGTTGCTTTGTAAATTCAGAAATTCCGCTAAACTTAGAATGGCTAACTTTAATCATTTTAAATCATTCATTTTAAAAAATGAAATCAGAATCTGGATGAGTTCTAACATGCAGATGTAGCTGAGGTCACTAGGGAACCAACAAGATGTAAAGCTGCAATGAAAAACAAGGGAGACAGACCCCAAAAAGCTAATATTCCTGATCCCCTGCACAGCCCCAAAAAGGTTAAAGCTGATGCTCTGTAACTGAAATCCAGAATATTCTGACAATTTTACTGCTAGTAAATTATTCAGCATCATGGTTTTGCATAGAACAGTCTCCCTACTCAAAACAGAGCAATCTTGCACATTCTACATCTTTTCTCTCTTCCCTTAATAAGGTAATTTCATCCTCCATCATTAACTTGTGGTGGCATCTTATACTTTCAAAAACTTAAATTCCTGTTTTAGCCATTATCAATAGAATCCCTTTAACTCATCTTTCTGAATTTATACACCACTGACACTAATATATTATTTTTTTCTTGTTCTAAAAGTTGTTAGATTACCTGAAATCATACACAATAACTCATAGATCAATAAGTAATTAGTTTAGAATGCCAGGGATCATTTGTGATCTAATTTTTGTGTGTGGGTCAAAGTAAAACAAGCACAAAGTGTATGTGTGTGCTCTCAAAAATGAGCATAGACAATTCAGTTTGGAAAAGTTCTTGAACAAGAATCACCTCAAGGAATCAGAGAAGAGAAATGGAAATGACAGTCCAGAGTGAAGGCGATACAGAAAAGCTCCTGTTACCTCAATCAGATTTCCCAAAGCGTCTGTCACTGAAGACAACTACAACTATAAAAAATGATAACTTGAAAAACATTCAGAACTGTTGAACTAGGAGAGCACCACAAGGTGTCACTTCAAAGCAGTTCTGCTTTGAATGAATTTTTAGTTAGAGGTCACACAGGACCATGCTGTTCTGGGTTACAGGTTGTCCAATCCCTCTGTGGCAAGTGCTCTGTCATTACTATGGCAAAGCAAGACCTTCACTTCTTGTCTTGAGAGACAATGCAAACCTAGCGCTTGGTAGACTCAAGGTTTATGTTTTCTTTTCATATAATCTTTCTATGTATCAGTGTTGTTAGGGTGCAACACTTGTTATCTTCTCAGCTACTTCTCTTTCAACTGGGCAGCTCTGTAGAAAACAAGGAAAGCTCACCATCTGTATTAAAAATTTGGAGGTCACTAAATTTTTGATAATGACTTTTAGAGGACATGAGATCAGTGAAGAAAACAAAATGTTAAGTACTGCTCGACTGATCTAATCAGTTTTGTGTGTGAACAAGACCTGGGACTGTACAAACATCTGAAAAAGAGCTGGGGATAGCTCTGGTGCATATTGAGACAAACTCTCGAAGTGTAAATACAGAAACCATGCTTTGAGGTAGCTATCCATATTCTCATCTCTATTATGGAGCTGTCTTAATTAGGCCAATTTTAATTGGTCAGCCATTCAAGGAAAAATGAAAAATTTTTCTTGAGTTAAATACTGTAAGATTTTACTTATGTCTTACAGACATTTGCTTTCTGTCACGTTTGAACAGTCTTTACCTTGGAAGTAGCATTCATTTTGCATTAAATCTGAAGGAAGGGCGTTGACTTTTTTCCAAGATCATCCTTTACCAGCTAGAAAGAAGAGTACTGAGCACTGCTGTCAATGGTATATATTTGTTGCTTCTGTGTAGAAGCATCAGTGTTTTAATTTGTCATGAGAACAGATACATATATAAAAGGCTAGGTTTTGGCTACCAGTAGATTTCAAAGAATAGTGGCTGTGCTCTGGGAAGTCAGAAAGTACCTACCTATCACTAAAGTTCTGTGATAAAAAAGTTCATGCCAAAGATTTCAATAAGGGTTAAAGGTAAGGTGTAGGTCTATTCCCATAATGATCACAAGATTGCAATGAGAGATGAGAACATTAGATCATTCTTATGCAGATTTATTTTCTCATACTGAAGTTGACAAGTAGACACATAAGATGATTAGATGTGGGTCATTAAAGAGAGTTAATGTTCAATTACACACCTGTAGCAAAGGCTGCTTCACGATGGGATTTCACATCTCAACACCAGACTGTGATGTAAAATTGAGCAACTCAATCTTGTCTTTACCTGCTCCGATATGAGATTGTACACAATTACTAATGTAGCATCACAGCTGCTCAAGCCAGTTCCAAATAACCCAAATTGTCTTTCTGAGGCTAGATAACGCAATTTCTGCAACCTTAACAATATACTGTACAGGTACGGCTCAGGTAACCTATGATCTCAGTCATAGTGCATATATACACATCAGCTCTTCCTTTTGAACACTGAGGTTTTATTGCAGTTTTTTCAAATAAATTCTGAAGTTAATTTTATTTTTTGTATTATTATAAATCCTTTCCCATCACAAGATAAAACTATAATCTGAAGCTGGAATCTTCATATCATTTAATAAGACCAAGAGGAGAGAATACATGTTAAGAATACTATTTACTATTGATTGCATTAAAATAGTGTTAATAATAGTATGTAAACAACACCCTAGATATTGTACAGATCAGGATCCCAGTATGGTAATTGCCGTCATGTAGGAATAAAGACATAAGAAACTTACAAAATATATCAAAGAAGCTGGATAAACAAGTGTGTTGGACAGAGAATTTGAGGAAGTACAGTTAAAACCAAATAGGATGCATCCAGTTCTTAGATATCCTGCAGTAGCTGTAGCAACACTTGGTCCACAGGTTCCTGACACCCCTTCAGCACAAGATCCTACAGTTCCCTGAACTGTAGCAAAAGATAGCAACCCAAATTTTCCTGCAGGAAATATTTTGCAAATTCCAGTAGCACAGTGTAGGGATGGTAATGGACTGAATGACCAGAGAATGGTTTATCATTCCCCATCCTTAGAAAATATCTGGTCTCCTTCTTCTTTCAAGGGGAAATTCAGTTCCAAAAATAAAAGTTAAAAGTAGGTGGGAGTGTTAATTCATGGCTGACTCAGAAACCGGAAAAGGTACGGAAGAAACAGTGATTCAGATGAGGGAAGAAGCCCTCAATCTAACTTGTCTGGAGATACACAAGTTTCCTGAAGTAATAAACAAATAATAATAATAATAAATTACTCATTGCCAATCTATCTTGCCTGTCTTACTGGGGATAAACAGGCAGTAAGCAGCACAACCACAGCAAAATCAGACAAGTTCGGTCTTCTCTGAAAAAGATTCCACTTGACAGCATCAGGCTTTCTTCTCCTTGGTTCTAGGTTTACAGCAGAGATCTTAATTATTGTCTGTATGAGCTTGGGAGGCCCAGAAGAAATGCCCTTCAAGATGCACATGACCTGTAAATATTGGTTTGTGTTTGTGCCAAAGGAGAAGGGAGAGGGGGAGTGATTTTTTGTTTTGTTTTGTTTTTTTTCAACTGAAGTTTGTAATAGCTTATGACAAGGTCTAGTATCCCCTGGAAGGAAAAGAAAATGTCTTTATGCCATAACAAAAGCTAAATCACTTCAGCTGTCAGCCTCCATCAAGACTCACCGAGCAGGGACAGTGATTGCTAAGCAATTTGTCCCTCAGTTTTTGAAAGGTCCTAGCAAATATAAATAAGGAAATGGGGATGAATGCAACTCTATGGCATTATTATGGGTGGTTTCTGCAGGCATAAACCACTCCTTTTGGTAATTTTCATGTCCTGTAGGAAAGCAACGCTGGGAGCAGAGCACAGCTCCGCTCCAGGTGTTTCCAGGGAGAAACATAAAGTAGCATATCTGTTTATGTTAATACAATTTGAAAAGAGTGTCCCTCCCTGGAGGTTTATCTGTCAAAGGACAGCATAGGTCACTTTCCTGAATCAATGTTTAGAGTAGATTTATGCATTGCCTACCATCTGTAAATTAGTTAACCCATACTAACGCAATTTCAACTGTTGATCACCTTTCTGTATCTCAAAAGTTCTCAAAGCAATTCAAAGCCTGTTTCCATGTAGCACTGAAGCAGTTTACTTGCTTCTGGAAGAAGGTGGAAGCCAGCTGGTGGGCAACATCACTTGGGTGGGCGATTTGGCAGCAGGTTCTCAGCAACCCTCTCCAGTTACAAAAGGCAGCCACTAAAATATTTTCAATATATCTTCAATATAATATCCTATTCCATCCTTTGTGGATTGGGTGTTAGTCAGCACAGAAAACTCATCTATTCCAAAAGGAGAGCTGACTGCATAATTTTTTTGGCTAAGATGAAAGCATATTCTTCTTTGAAGAAGTAGAAGTGGGAATCTGTGGATCTGCAGCTTGCATTTACACATTTAGTCATCTGAGCTCTTATTAGAACACATAATGTAGCTTCCTTCCAACTCTAACCATTCTATGATTCTATGATCTCTAGCTCCACAGAACCACCACGATTGACAGCTACATGACTTGCAGTATTAACAATCCAAGATCATATTTGTATAATCAGTTCAGAGGGCAAAATACCTCTTGATTATGGGATTCTCTATCAATTCAGACCAAGTATGTATGTAAGTTTTACTGCATAGGGGATTTATTTAAAAAAGGATTCTAACATCAGCTTCCCTTCCTGGACACTGGAGTTTTGAACAGTCACCTGCTTTATCAAGAGTCCAGATTTTGACTGATTAGCATCACTAAGGTGAGCTCCTAAATGATATGGCCACTGGCTCCTGCAAAAAGCCTTCAGATCTCTATGTCTTCCTTCTTCAGTCAAGCTTACCAAAACAGCAATTATCAACATGATATGGAACATCAGGCATATAGTTAAACCTTCTCGACTTATACAATTATACACAATATATGGTTAGGCTCAGAAACACCTAGGGGGTGTCCCGCAAAACAGCAATCATGATGGTTTCAGATGATTGTAAGACCCTTAATTGTGTTTGTGTCATGTGCTGGGGCTTGGTCTTCTCAGTTTTTGTTGACTCTGATCCACTTCAGCTTTTCACTGCAAGGGATTTTGCACCCAGTGCTTCTAGTTTTGCCATTTATTTATCATCATCCAAGGTGGCCATCTCTGATCATACTGTGGATTCTTTTAACACCTGTTCTATTTGTGACTGCCCTTTCCCACTAGTGAGGTGCACAACACTGTGCTCCTGAAATGACTGTAGCTTTCAAGACCCAAAATAATACCGAGGGATTTCTCTGTTTGCCTTCACTGTCTCTCTATACTTCTGTAAATCTCCAAAGGCTCTGGCAGACTTTTCTACCAGTGTCATAAGTCTGGGTTTCAATTTTCTGTGCAATAAATTGTCAGCATGTCACAGATGATGCTTTCAACTACAGAATCAGCATCTTTTCAACCACCTTCACGTGTTGCAAACTGTCATTGCAGAAATGTTTTTGTTGCTCTTCCTTCTACCCAATATGTTTTCTTATGTCACTTGTAATTCAATTCTATTCTTAGATCACTTTCCTCCTAGGAATGTGATATTTGAAACTTATCACTCGTAATTTAAAATTAGCCCACATATGCCTTTAGTTTTGAGGAAATGTCCAGAGAATACCCAAATTAATCCTTTAAAATGCCTACTTACTCTAAGTTAACTGGCAAGATTTAACATGAAATAAAAATTTCTTCTGAGTATCAATCCCACAGTTTGTAAAAGTCTTGGAAAAAATCATGTAGGAAGCTCAGGGGTTTGGGATCTGCGAGAGCCAGTCACAGCCTATGCTTTGGCTGTAAACCTTTCTCCCACGCACCCAGAAGGTGCTGAAAATTTGTCTCTTGATTGCTGCAGCAGCATGGCATCTTGCAACCAGCATTTGACAGTTCAGGAGCTCAGGATCAAGTATTCCTCCCTGTATCATTAGGTAGATTCATTGTGGTGAGGTGTCTTCCCCCAGAGTATGCCTCAGGTAGCTGAGAGAGGAGCACACAACAGCCTGCAGGAGTCTGCCAAGTTTTGAGTTATTAGATATTGTAACGAGGATATTTCTCAGATACTGAAGCACTTATATGGAACAGTTCTGCTGAGAACCTCTGGGCACTGCTGTTATAATAACTACATGTTGATAATGGAGAAAAAGCCATATGTAAAGTGAGAATAATAATATCATAACACCAGATACAAGAACCTGACAAGCTCCATCACTATAAGATAACAGAAAAACGTTTGTACTGAGAGTTGATGGAATGCTTCACTGGTATAAAGACCTTGTTCACATTTTCCTCTGCATCCAAACTAATAAGATCTGGATATAGATAGTAAATACACAGACATGAAATTCCTTATCCAGAATATAAGACTACAGAAAGACTGTAGGCAAACAAAGAACACATATATATAGAGAGAGATCTATAGGTGGCTTGACAGAATGAATGGTAAAAATTATTCCAGAATTGTTTGGACATCTTAAAACAACAAACAGTTCAATATGATTTATTTAGTCAGGGTAGACTAAAATTCAGTAGTATAATAACAGAACCATTTGTCTTAGCAAGTATCTTGCTATTGGTGATCAATAATGTAGCTGAGATGACTGATGGCTTTGTTTTCCTGTGGTGCCTCAGCCATCCTAAATTATTTATTTGACCTGCTGCCTCCTGGCAAACACAAGGAAACAGTGATAAGAGATTTGCATTCCTCTGATATATACCTCCGAAAGAATATAAGATATTCCTCAAGATTTTGGTGAATGACGTATGGTTGTAGTTTGAGGGACAGTTTTGCTGATCAGACATGGTTTTATCTCCTGTCACAAATAGCAATTTAGATTTTAGAATGAAAGCCAAGAAATCGTCACTTCTTTTTGTTGCACGTGGCAGAGGAGAATATGATGGCATTTGCAGAAATATCCAGAATTTGGATGCCTCTGAATGCTCAAGAATCTGCCTTGTTTTCCAGAAGCTGAAAGTTGTTGTAGCCAATTTTAATTAGGCTTGAGACGGAGAAAAGGGTAAAATAATAAAAGACCACAAGAATTTAACAGGGCAAAAGCCTCCCAAGCTCCCTAAGCTCAGTATACTGCCCCTGCAAATGGCCAACAGTGGAACCTGAGCTGAAAAATGCATATAAGGGTATGACCACTCCAGAGCAGTATTTTCCTTCCTATATCTTGCCATTTCTGTGTCATCTGTTTTCCAAGCTGAGGGGTTCTGTTATTAAATATTTGTCAGCCTTTCAGTAACCCCAGGCATCCTTTCTCTTCTCTGCACAGTTTTAGCTGTGTTAGAGCCTATTCAAGATGTGGTGAGCAAAAGTGCACTGAAGGAGTGAGTGTAAATGGATTTAAATGCTTGTGTAACAGTATGCATTTCTTCTCTCTATGCTTTCTTAATACATAAGACATAACATTCTATGCACTTTTTTGTATTTAATTGTTTCATGACATTATTTTAATCTGTTTCTGGGCATAATGCTGGTGTTTTCAGAGGTCTATCCACAAAACCTCCAGCATCTCTTTCTTAAATATTAAGAAAAATTATAATTTAGAGATGGTTGTTGTGCATTGGTTTCTCCTTATGCATTACTTTGCATTTATTTTATGTTTAATTAAATTTGCTGTTTTATAGCCCCATTGCTTAGTACCTTTAAAGAGCTTTCTACAAAAATTCATCATCTGGTCTCCTCTTGAATAATTTTGTATTGTCTGCAAACTTTTTCCTCCTCACTAGTTACCTTCTTTATTAGATCATTTAGAAATAGTTTCAGCAGCACAGGGTTCCATGCAGATTCCTGTGTGGGACAAGAAGGAAACTCCAACCTCATGCAAAGGAGGAGGAAAAGACATTGACAGAGACAAAGATTAACTATGGCAAGGCTGGGGATACACCACAATTTTGGCTGACTGCTCTGTAGCCTTCCTTCCCTTTGCCTTAACATCTTAGGAATTTTGAAGTTCTGCTAATGATCCTGCTAAACATAATCTTCACTTAAGCTGTGTGCTCATGTGTGGCATTCTTGCAGAGGCACTGCAGAGCACAAAACCTCTTCTATACATGGAGCAGGTCCAGAAAGTATTTTAGCTCACACTGGTAGGTTGTCAGCAGCTCCCTCACACCGATTTTCTTCATATCTCTTTCTGTGCTGAGCTGCACATGTAGCAAGCTCACATTCCCTCAAAAAACCAGCAATTCTGGAAGTGAGTTTCCATATTGCCAAAAATACCATTTGACTAACCTGGTAACAGCATTGTGAGAAATTTTGTTTCTGGGACATATGATTCTTAGAAATGATGCCAAGTCTTTATATGAACATGAGTGTTAACACTGATGGTAGCAGTGAAATGGGTCCAGAGGAGGGCACAGAGATACTTTGAAGACTGGAGTCCCTCTGCTGTGAGGACAGGCTGAGAGAGTTTGGGTTGTTCAGCCTGGAGAAGAGAAGGCTCGGGGGAGACCTTAGACCCCCTCCCAGTACGTTAAAGGGCTACAGGAGAGATGGGGAAGAACTCTTGATCAGGGAACAGAATGCCAGGACGAGGAGCAATGGTTTTCAACAAGAGCAGGGTAGGTTTAAATTAGACATCAGGAGGAAGTTTTTTACAACTAGGGTAGTGAGACACTGGAACAGGTTGTCCCTAGAAGTGGTGGAGGCCCTGTCCCTGGAGACATTCAAGGTCAGGCTTGATGAGACTGAGCAATCTGATATAGTCAAAGCTGTCCCTGCTTACTGCAGGGGGATTGGGCTAGATGACTTTTAAAGGTCCCTTCCAACCCAACACATTCTATGTTTCTACTATAAACTCAAGGCAAGTTCTTCCTTAATCAAAGGCCAACTTGTGCACAAAACCCACATCAGAAGCTGGTGACTGTAAGTGGACAGAGTTGCTGGAATTACAGGACTGCTTCTGGAAAATGTAGACAGGAATCTCCTCAACCACCCATCTCAGGTTCAGGTAAATGAAAAATTCCCTGGTGAGGCTTCTTTTTCTTCATTGAGGGACAACCAGTGCTAGCCCAATGCACTGGTACCAGCCCAAAACAGGCTCCTGGCATGATGGTGGTACCTGGCAGCCTTCAGGTCCTCCATAGAACCTGCAGCCATAGCAAAGCTTGGCATTTGCCCAGCTCTGCCAGAAAACTCAGGGCTCAGCACTGGAGTGTGGAGGGGTGTGTGTGTTGCTCTTTTGGAATTCACACCAGGAGGCTACCACACTGACCTCCCACTGCAACTTCTTCAGTATTGGAAACAAAAGTTGGTGGGTGGGCTTGTGTCTGGCTCATGACTGGCTTTGTGATACAGGACTACCAACATCTCTGGTCCTGAGACCTAGTGTAGCAAAGATGAATCCCTGAATACAGAATATACTATATTGTGTCTTGCTGTGAATCCTACACAGCACTTTGAAAATTTTGCTTATTTTTCCCATTCAGAAAAAATTAATGCACTTTGAAGAGGTGCTGAAAACAATTAGTTCTCATTTGCTTAGCACCATTTCCTAACGTGCAGATCTAAAACTTTTCACAGGACCTTTAAAACACAATCAATTTTCCTTGGCTATTTCCTAATAATTCAAACTGAGTGCAAAACCTGACATGCAATTAAGTTAATACAGGTCGATATCCATTTTCTTTCAGTTAAATAGGAATTTTAGCACCATGATACAGGCTGTGGAATCACATACAGCTACTGTATTCCTATTTGTCTGTTGCTGAACACGCACATAAACTGAGGACATGACTCAGCAATCTTTAGTCATAAGGAATGAAACTCTCTAGTATAGCTCATTAAGTAAAACAAAGAATATCACCAGTCATTAAGACAAAACCAGCCTGAAAGTAATTTAATCTCAGACAAACACATCATTTACATTTACATTTCATTGACAAAGATAAAACTTAAACACTCTACAAATTTGGTGTTTGATCTTGCTCAGGAAAGTGGACAGGAGGAGATATTCTCCTCTGGCCAGAAGAGTTAAAGCTAGAACATGTGAGATCAAAACCAAGCAAAATACCCCCTTGTCTGCAGAAGGACCTTCTGCTCTGTTTTTAGCACCACAGAGTCATGGGAGGTGACAGCTGGAATCTGCAGAACAATCCTACACCCAGCTGAAATTGCCAAAAAGACTTAGGAAACCATGAGGGAAGGAACTGTCAGAAGCTTGCCTAAAGATCACATCTAACTATTTGTGAGTAGAACTGAGATGTCCAGGATTTAATTCTACATGTCATCCAAAAAATGCCACATTCCCCCCAGATGACATAACAAATTATTCATGTATAAACTTAATTACCCATATGACATTTATCACAAACTTCTATTTGCATTGTCTGGTTATGATAGCCTGAGTTTCTAATGTGGCTCCGACGCAGCCATTAAAACAAATTAGGAACAGATAAAATTAATAATTGCTTCATCTTTTTGCAACTTAAATATCTTTTGCTTTGGTAACTGTTTTCAAGGCTAATTGACCGAGATTTTACTGATACATTGCTTCACGTAGGTATAATATTCGGCCTGAAAATGATTGACTTACTTTTGCTGGATCACAGTTTATAGGACACAGCTAAAATGATTACACTCAATTTATTGTTAGGTCTCTATGTATCATTTGCTTGTGTTTAGAAAGAGGATGAGTGCTGGAGAGTGAGAAGGAGGAAAAGATGCATAGCAGAATAAAATTATTGGAATAAACGATGGACTACACATGAAACTTATACAAACAGTTGCAGAGAAAACAAGGAATTGTGAAAAATAGAACCGGGCAATTAATTCCATTAGGTCAGGCTGTGCTTTGCTTTTGTACAGTCACTTGACTCCTTTTCTTCCTATTTCACTCAAAATCAATACACGACTATAGCCACAACAAGATGGCTTTCCTCAAATGTTTCTTCCAGGTGGTCCATGAGGATGTCCTTGTTTATTATTTTATTTTTGTGACTTGCTTTCCTGAGATTTGAGATATGAGTTAGTAAACATGAAAGGGAAAGAGATGTAGTAATAAAATAACATTTCCCTGGTCTTAATGAGCTGAAAAACAAAAATGAAAATGTAACACCACCATGTCTAACCCATGAGCTACGAACCCTAGTACAGTTTAACACTTGTGACAGATAAAGTCCATATTTCATCATCACCTGTGCTCATTCTGTCTTTCCAAAAAAGTCACAATCCATTTCTTCATCTAGTAGGAATGAAGACAAAGTTTTGACTTACATATCTACTGCTAGTTTAATGATTTTAATGTAACCTATGTGGAAAACAGCTACTTGAGCATGCACAGAACAGTCCCAAACTCAGACCAGGGCTGATTTATGAGAACAGACTAAGCCTGTAGTGGTTCAAGTATATGTCAGATTCTTCCCATTTTCTTTATTAGAAATATTGACATGAATGGGAATTTACAATGCTTGGGAGAAAGATTTATAGCCCTCCCAAGTGGTCTTCTGTTTGTGTTTAAAAGCATATATTTAAATGTGCATTTACTTCCCACTGGCTGCCTTATGGCAGAAGAAATATGCTGGCAACGTAGTGTTTAAACAATGGTGATCATTCTTGAGAGGTGTGGGTTAGGGGGAGAGATGAGCATGGATGAACAAAAGCCCTTGATCCTCCCAGAATATGAGAAACTGCCTGCATCTCTCCCATTCCCATCAGATTCGTGATAATCTCTTTAATGTGTTTATTACAGAGCACAGAACCACAGAAAAACAAGACTGTACCTTCTTTCCCTCTGACGCACTCACAGCACAGAGACACAATTAAAGGCCAGGATCAGCCACTTTTACTTGCCATGGTTTCCTATGCACAGTTCTGAGAGAAACGGTATTTACCACAGGTAAGAATACTAGGATTTGACTCTCATCCATATACAATATATAGTCATAGTCTATTATTTTACTAAACAAGACTCTTCATTTTTTTTCTGTCTCTTCTTTAATAATTACCTGGTCTAGTGGTAGGTGTCCCTGCCCATGGCAGGAGGTTAGAACTTGATGATCTTTAAGGCCCCTTCCAAACCAAGCCATTTAATGAATCTATGAATGTTTATTTGCTGTTTGAAAACAAACTTCAAAAGGTCTTACTTAGGGAATTTTTTCTTTCTCCTTTACTGTTTTTCTCTCTCTTGCTTTCATTGCTGTTACAAACCAAACTCCTTTCTGCCAGTCTCTGTATCAAATCTGAGCTTTTGTACCAGGCTTAATACAATTTGTACAGAGAATGAGACTGACTGTCATCTATGGTTTGGGTCATCTGAAGGGTAACATCTATTGAAAGGACTGTGTAAATTTTACCCACGGAAACAGAGGGAGAAAAGTTTAAAAGAGTTCCATTAATTTGCATCCCTAAAGGTGACTTGTTAGCACTGCTGAGAATTAGAGTGTTAATGTGACTGTGAGGGCTGCATGAATTGATTTGGTGTGTCATATTGAATTATGGAAGCCTATATCCATGTCAAACAATGTATCTCTGAGGGGAGCATTTGGAAAGTCAAGGATAATTTCTAGAGGTACTATCAATATCCCTAAAGTTCCTACCTCAGTGTTTGTTAAAAATTCCAAGTAGATTTGCAGCTGAGAAGGAATAGCTTAGAGATAAAACATTCAAGGCTCCCAAATCCACAGAAAATTTTTGCAAGTTGTTGGGAGAGAGATAGTGGAGAAATTTCCACTACATTTTTTTAATGGTTCAGATGCTATTAAAATGGCCTCCAAAAGAGGATTTGCTTGAGTCATTATGCTGTGACAACCACTATGGACCAAACCAATGCCCACAAAGGTGAAAAACAAAGGGGCTAGTCTAGTGCCCTTAGTCTGTAAATCCATAGCCATCACACCAAATGTCAGCACTTCTGCTTTTAAGGTCAAGGATTCTGGATACAGTTTTTTCCAGTTCCTGGAATGTCATCCAGTGTTTCCTCTAGATGCTGATACACCCATCCAGCAGAGTTTAACAAATGCTCTTGGGACTCAGAGCAGCTTTTTTTCCTTTTCAGATGCTTTCCTTATAAAGCGGGGAACATTCATCCTGCATCTTTCAAATCAATACCAAGGCAAGAGGGTGATCTGCATACAAATCGACTTACAAATTTACACTCTGTCTGACTCTGCCAACAGGATTAAAAATCATTCATGAAACAACAGCTCCCTGTAATCACATCCAGCCAGATATCAATAATAACTCAGGCATATAAAAGCCTCTTGGTTTCATATGTATTAAAAATGGTTTCTTCTCATTTTCTACCTCTTCCTTGGATAGTAACTTCCCATTTTCTTGAAAGCTTTCTGCTCTGTATGTGTTTTATCATCCATCCTCCAAAAACTTCATCTATTTGCTGACTGGAAATATTTGTCCTACTAAGCAAAAAAAAAAAAAAAAAAAACAAAAAAAGAGGTGACTGTTTATATTCCAACTTGATAGCAGGCAGGATTTGAAAAAACCCTGAGTCATCACCACTTCACCACAGATCCCAGTCACTGCCTTCAATAAAGGTCACTGCCCCAAATTGTCATTAAATTTTGATGTACAATGATGGTAGTTATAATTCTGCTCCCTGTGGACAGTTGTCTATTTCAGAAAAGCCATCAGGGTTCTATTTAACATCTTATGGACAGCAGCCTGTACTAAGCAAAGCAGTTAGACTTCTTCACTGGTCAGCTTTGATTTTTGCTTCAGATTCTGATGTGTCTATATAATTAAATGCAGTGGTCACTCTCTATTATTACACTGCATTTTTTCTGCTTGACAGAGCTATCTTGGTAGAGCGTCATTTTCAGTTATTGTGGAAATGGTCTGAGCAGTGAAAAAGGGTTTTTCTTGTAAATTGAAACAATACATAAAAGCAAAAAAAGCATACTTCATCCTGCAGCTCCTTTAGTCCAGGAAGGCTGAGACAGGACTCAAGGGCTGTGAACAATTTTTGCCTCTCAGTGCTGTGAAAGACCAATACCAGTCAGAGTTCTTGATGACCTCGTGGGGATGATCTGTCACTGTTTGTCAGGGGCAATTCCTACCTTTCCAGCTTTAAAAAGAGTGGTTACAGGCTGCAGGAGTTTGGAGGGCAAAGCAAGGTTTTGGCAAGCAAGCATACTTACAATCACTGCAGACTGATTTCAGTCTGAAGAACCTAAAACCAACTCATATCTTTTTAGGCACTTAACTGTTTCAGGGCTCAGGGCATAGATCTGAAACACAGTCAAAACTACCCCCAAAGTGACATGTTATAAAAAGCTACAGTGTCTCTGCTGTGTTTTTTGTCACTGTGCTTTCTTTTCTAAAAACCCAGTTATTAATTAAACATTCTGGGAAAGCATCACTGTTAGTAATTTTTCTTTTTACTCCCTTCATATTAGGAGGGCAATAAATTGGCAATCACAGGAAGAAGTATGCCACAAAAGAGGAATAAACTGAGACGCTGAGAAGGAGTATCAGTAGCTCCATTTATTCACCTTCAACACAGCAAGGGGGAACAACTGTACAGGTGTTTGGCTTCCCTTGTGCAAACAGTAAAACTAATCTCAGCACTCATCGTTTATCATAGAATGGTTCAGGTTGGAAGGGACCTTAAAGATCACGTAGTTCCAACCCCCTGCCCTAGGAAGGGACACCTCCCACTAGAAGAGGTTACTCAAATTCCTCTCCAGCCTGGCCTTGAACCCCTCCAGGGATGGGGCAGCCACAGCTTCTCCGGGCAACCTGGACCAGTGTCTCACCACCCTCACAGGAAAGAATTTCTTCCTAATCTCTAATCCTGCAGCCCTGCTAATTCCCTTGCTTTATACAGTGGCCTCTTAAACTGTAACTGTGCTGATGGAATCAGAATACAAAGCAGGTAGGTCTGTTTGGCATATGGGCCTATAAATTGTCCACTTGTTCAGTACCCTCAGCACAGGCAATCAAAACCATCCCCTTAATGAAGCTATAATACCTCATTTTGATTTTCGGACTCTAGCTATTCATTCAAAGGTATCTTTCTGCACAGAGCTTACTTAAAATGAAGACTGAAAAACCCCTTCAAGGGAATTGAATCAATTTATTTGTATGGAAGAAACTACTTTTTATGTTTGCAACACATACTTGTATGTTCAGAACACACACACCAGACTGACTCTTGTGACCAAGCTATATTTGTTTAACGTAAGCTTTTCCTATGGAAAAGGGCTGTGACTTTGAGCCTGTCAGGACAAACCACAAACAGGGATTTCCTGTTTCTACTTGGATATTATCTGGGGGTACTGAAGAAAGGAGATAATACAGAAATGCAGTCCTTTATGTAGTGTGGGTCTGTGTATTTACATGACCACAGCACTGGCCTTTAATTGAGATTAGTTTTTATTGCTAGAGCTGGAGGCAGTTGAGAAGCTGGGAGATGTTGCAAGCTCTTCCCTGAAAAATTTGCCTCTGCTAATAAATCCCAACACACTCGGAAAATTCCAAGGACACTGCCACTCAATTGTTAGAATGGCACCTGGCATTTGGCCCACACCAAACAGCACTTTCCCAAATTATTCCTGGGTTTCACTTATTCTCAATAAGCTGTTTGCATGCAACACCCTGTTTCGGAAGCTAACGGAATAAACCCACATAGGCATAGGACATTCTTTGCCAGCTGGCATCAGCACCCCTGAACGTTCCTGCACACATTATATTTATTACCATAGATGTAGCTAAAGTGTCTGATGCACTGGGTGTGTTAACGAGGGACTGCAGCCCTCTTGGTCCCTTGGTAGTTCTGCACCTGCTTAAAGTAAGCACTGATTGTCATAAAAGAGAAACTGCAGAGAAAATAAGGCATGGAAAATGAAATTATTTCTGAAGTACTTGGCTTGTGCTGCTTAATAAACTCAGGTTTGGAATATTTGTTTTGGTGCTCATTTTCTGGCCAGAGAGACATAAAACATAAAATGCAACCTCTTCGGGAGCACATGTCATAAAACATTAAGGAGGCAACTGGACAAATGCCAAGAAATATCTATAGGACTTTGACAGATATGCCAAATAGCAAACATCACACTCGCTAGTCATACTCCCTTGAGTCATCATGGAATTGGGCTGTGAAATTGTGTGCCAGTGCTAAAGTCTGGGCCTATTTCCTCAGCTACAGCAAGGCAGGAAGAGGAGATATCTTAGACTTGGGCACTAGAATCTATACTGTTCTATAAGAGAAAAAAAATGGACAAAATACACTGGTTAGCATGCTTTTCCTTAAGTGGCATGCAAGACCACCACTTAGATGAGATAGTAAAATTAAGAGGCATTGATTTATATGCAGGCGTTATCACTTTGAGTTGGTTTTGCACAAACCACCATGACTCTCATATGAAATGTCACAGGTTAATACTATCTCTAGTGTAAAACCTATCCTAATGTCATTTAAGAAACCAGGCTAAATTTAGATTTCCAATTAAAACAGCAACTGGTCTTAAGCATACAGGGCGATTTGTAAAGCATCTTTCTTGTGTTGGACATACTAATTTATATGAAGACTATGCGTTACTCATTTATGTGAAGACCATGCATATGTCTCTCTGTTCCTTCTTTTTTCTTGCTAAAGCAAAACTGTTTGTTGAAAAGGTGCTTTTAGGAGAGGAAGGCAATATCCTAGAAAAGGAAAACCCTCCAACATCCTTGCAGCTCAGAAGAACAGACAGATGCTCAGAAGCTGCAACTACGTCAATAAAGAGTTCCCCTGCATAGATCATCAGCTTCAACTAACTCAGCAGGTAGCAATTTAAAACTTTCTCTATTTGCAAGACTAAGAATCAGCGCAGCCATTATCTCACTAAATTATGTTTTTACTGGATCGCTTTCAATTAAGCCCATTTTCAACAAGTCTATTCCATTTTGCAAGATAATGGTCCTTAGTGCATATGTTATGGATCGTGTGAGAGGAAAGAGGACCAGCAGGTTCAAACCTCACCTCATCTACACACGCCACTGAATAATTTATAGTAATGGCTTACAGTGCCTTTCATCGCGAAGGGCATCAAAGCCATTTGAGAAAGCAGAGAGAGAGAGAAACAGGGAGAGGAAAATGACATCACTTTTCACCAAATTGCAGCTGCTTCTGAGGAAGAACGCTGAAGCTGTCAAGCGAAAAACAGAAGAGTGATGGCAAAACCAGTGAAGAATGCCTTCTGCCATAAAAAGCAGGAATTAATGGAAACCAAATGCAGCGTCCCATCATGAAACCTATGTAAAGCACTTTTAATCACATCTGAATGTCTATGGAAAAAGTTCCATTAGTATTTAATAACCACAGAATACTAGGATTTTTTTTTTATTTTACTTTCAAACTGAGAAATGACATACCTGGCAGCATAATACCTCATATCAAATGCTGAAGACTTTTTTATTATTAACTTGAAGTGAAAATTATTATTATTTAATACTGCAGAACTACATCATGCAAACCCCTTAAATTTCACTAGAACTCTGCATCCAGCTACTCACCCATGCTATTTGTGACATCTGACAAAATCATAGACTAAGGCAGCATAACCATAATACTACTTGGCACTTTACATCTTTAAAGAACTATGCAAATGTTAATTAATTTCCACAACAGCCTAGGGAGTCAATATTTTCATACTGATTTTACAGATTTAGAGAATGAAACGTAATGTGTGGACGTGACTTCTCCAGAGCAATCGATCAAATAAGTGTCAGACGTGGGGCTAGAACTCAAAGATTCATCAGGCCTTCAAACAATGATGCCTGGGGCAGCCGCTTATTTATTTATAAAAAGTAGCGGAAGTCATCTTCCAAATAGAACGTAACCCAGAAGAGAAATATTTGTAAGTAATATAATTGATCTTGGCAATCGATCTCTTTGGGTACTGTGTGATTCATTCCCCAGAAATCAGGGGTATCTCTTGTTTTATAGGACTGGACCATCACAATCTGGGACCAATCCAGAAATCCCATGCTCTTCAGGCTACTGTTACTATATAGTCCACCTAACAAATGGAGATAACATCCAGGCGCTCCTCTTGGATGACATTTTGCTTCGCCTCCAAAACACTAAACTGCTGCTGGGTCTGTGGCAGAGTGAGCTAAGCCTACCTTCATATTATTAAAATAATGAGCACTACTGTGTCTTTAATTAACACCTAGACAAAAGCTGTTTATAAAAACAAACCCAAAGTCTGGATGCTTCTGTGCTGTCCTCAAGCACTCCTAATATTTATTATAGTAACCACCCACTGTGTGCTGAGCATGTGAAGTCCTGTCTGCACAACCTGCATGATTTGGTAGCCACAGAAATTCCAGAAGAATGGATATAGCAACAGCATATGTCTTCTAAAGAAGCTTCTAAAGAAGCTTTCTGCTTTCTGTTCCTTTAGCAGTCATTAAGTTCCAGTGAAGGGAGCTTTGCACTGACCAGTTTCTGCTTCCTCCTAGAAGGGTTCCTGCTCTTTATATGAAGACTATATAGTGTCTTCTCCCCACTGCTGCTCACCCCCACAGCTCACCCACCCTTTGGTGCACTTGGTGCACAGGTATAGAACTAGAAAGCTTTATAAAGCTCATAGACTTACCCCATAACTCCCTGGAGTAAAAAAAAACCCCACAATTCCACCCATCCACTTGAAATAATGCAAGGAATTAAGCACAGCCTGCACTTGCCTGGATTATAGATCCTGTTAAAAATGGCCATCTAGAAATTATTCCAGGTGGTTATCAAGTCTGTAGCACATGATCCAAAACCTCCCTGGATTTCTGTGAGGAAACTTACCTCCTATTAAATAGACCAATTCTTTTCTCCCTCTCAAAGCACAGCTCTCCATTTTTCCTCTACCCTCAATGGAAGCATGGACTACAAAAACTGCATTAAAATTTGGTTTTCCTTTTTTCATCTGCTATGTAGAGTGTCTCAAAGTCCATAATATAAGCTTTCCGGAAGAAGGAATGCAAGCTGTTAGTCAGTTATGGCTCCTCTGTTAACAAACACAAATCTGCTAATGCTCAATGTCTTCTACAAATGTTCTCTTCAAAAATAACTCTCTCATGAAGCGACTATTTAATAAAATACTCTGTTCCCTGCCCTCAGCTGTGGTGTGGATATGTAGTCTCTGCTGTAATAAAAAGCTGTCACTTTTCACCTTTGAGGTGGCTACTCTTTGTATCAAGACCCTGTAATGAACTCTGGGAATCCACAGGATGAAAGACTGTACAAATGTGCAGCAGTCTCAAAAAGCAATGGGTTTTGGGTGTTTGAGGGCTTTACACTTAATTAAACAAATCCTTCAGAACTTGAAACAGTTGGTTTTTTTTGTTTGGTTTTGGTTTTTGTTTTGGCTTGGTTTTGGTTTTTTTCACTGTTGTTACTTTTGGGTTTTGCTGTTGTGGTTTTTTTTTGTTTTCCCTAAAAGATTGTTTCAAAGAAAGTTAGCTGAAAGCATTAGTCACTGCCATCAGCTTCTGTCAGCTTTGTTCCTCTGCAACAGGATCTGGAGGCCTGTGTGCTGTGTCATACCCAGCTCTGTCCTAAACATGCATCAGTGGTTACATGAAAGGCTCAGGATGAGAAACTGCCAACACCCCTGGAGTAACAGGAACGAGGAAGGAGGACACTGTGTACTCTGATCTGACAAAGGATTAACCTGTTTCCTCTACTGTAAAGTTGTAACGGCCTCATTCATTACTCATCCAGCTCCATGACACTTCCCACGTTAAGGAATAACGTCTCCAGTTCATTCCAGGAACTGGCCTGACAAATGGAGAGAGTAAAAAAGACGTGAGGCAGACAGTTGCAGTGGAGGAGGAGGGCTCGTTTAGATAATGATAATTAATACTGATATTTACTGGGATAACAATTACATGCCTTTACACAGTGTTTTGGAGCTTTCAGACAGCTATAAAAACATTAATTACCCTTCACAATTACCATTCTGAGATAGAGAATATTGTGATTTGCTTAAGGAATCCACACGTTTCAAGACAGCAAGAAAGAAAAAAGGAAAAAAGAAAACCTGCCTGGATGTGTAACGTATGTATATTGCAAAAAATAAGGTTGTGCAAAAGTCATGCAATTCCACCCCATATGCCTTCATCATACTTTAAACTGATGATATTTAGGGGGCTGGCAGTCAGTGAAGAATGGAGCCCAGGACCCATCTCTTCAGGGAGGCAGTTGTGGGCTGATGCTCCCCAAATAGTCAGTGGCTGGACACCTGGTCCCCTTGCTAGCCCAGGCACGCAGCACACATAATTGCCTCGGCTCCACTCCATCAGCCACCCTGTATCAGGACGCTGGCCCATTTCCCTCTGCTTAAAATTTAATCAGAGATTTTACTGCTCATCAACAGCTTAACGAGAGCAGTTAGAACTCTGAAACTTTGCATATTTTGGCTTAATTACCACTAACAGACAGATGCCACTTTCAAACACTCACCTTCCCGGCCCTTGCTCCCTGCAGCTGCTCAAGTCTGGAACATAAATTCATAGGTTAAATAACCAATAAGTGGCAAAATGATTAGGGATTAATGGAAAGACAGAAATGGCCTTATTTCTGCTTGAAGATTTATATTTGGTCCTCTCTACTAAATTGCAGTCTGTACCTCCCGTTTGGCAAGATAATAACTCCTCTTACCCCTGCTCTGAAGCAACATGGGAATGGAGAGAGCAGCCTGGAACTGTATAGATCTGGGTGTGTCAGGGCTTACTGCTCCCATGTGTGATTTACATGCAGAAGCAGCCAAATATAACATTAATTCAAGTGTAGTAAATAAATAACTCCCTATACTGTTTCTCTAGATAGACTGGCTTCCATTAATTTTTTTCCAGGTATCAAGCTTCTCCTTTTGATCAGGGGAGTGGAGAAGCAAACGGTTGCTTTAAATACAGGAGAAAATGTCATGATGATGCAGGGTCAGGAAATAAAACACACATGAACAATGATGTCAATTACTGGAACAAAGGAGCTGTATTCATTTAGGCCAGATCTATTACCAATGTCCTACTCCAGCTACTTCCCATTGCCACCAGAAAACTCCCTTTGAAGAGCACTTGAGTGGATTGAAGAGCTATTGCGACCAGTACGTTGGAAGAGGAGCTCAATGCTCCACTTTTTAAGTCCTCCCTGAAGAACAGAATCCTGTCTGCACTTAGAACCATAGAATGGTTTGGGATGGAAGCAACCTTAAAGATCATCGAGTTCCAACCCCCCTGCCATGGGCAGGGACACCTCCCACCAGACCAGGTTGCTCAAAGCCCTATCCAGCCTGGTCTAGAACACCTCCAGGGATGAGGCCAACACTTCCAGGGAAGACAACTTCTATATTCTCTGGGCAACCCGTTCCAGTGTCTCACCACCCTCACAGCAAAGAATTTCTTCCTGACACCTCATCAAAATCTCCCCTCTTTCTGTATAAAACCTTTGCTCCTTGTCCTGTTGCTCCACTCTGATCAAGAGTCCCTCCCCGTCTCTCCTGAAGCCCCTTTAGGTACTGGAAGGGGCTCTAAGGTCTCCCTGGAGCCTTCTCTTCTCCAGGCTGAATGCTCCCAGCTCTCTCATCCTGTCTTCACAGCAGAGGGGCTCCAGCCCTCTGACCATCTTCATGGCCTCCTCTGGATAGATCTGATATCTGCTTTTTCCAGAAGTCAGTTTTGTATAGGGAAGATTTTTACTGAGCTCGTAAGACAAATGCTAAGTAAAAATCCATTTACGTATTAGTACATGGCTGGATGCATAATCAAACTGCAGACTGAGCGTTTCTCAGTGCCTACAGAAAATTTGTCTTTGCTTCCAAGAAACTGAAGATCATATTTTCAATGATTTTTTTTAAAAATAATATCAGGTAGGTGAGCAGATTGTTTTATGTTCATAAGCTACCTTGGGGAGAAAGTACAACCAAAAAACCCAACAACAAATCCAGCAGAACTTCCAAACAAACCACAGTCAATCCATGTGAGTTTACATTCTTGCAAAAAAAATTTTGTCTGCCAACAGTTTTTTTGCCTTAACAGAAACTCTGAGAAGACAGAGAATATACTTTGCTCTGTCTGTTCTGCCTGACATTTTACATATGTTGAAGAGAACAGACAACAAGAAGTTGAGAATTAAAAGCCCCTGAACCTTTCATAAGTACATGGTGGGACAGATCCTGAACTCCACCGTCCTATCTTCACTTCACCTCAGGACTCAAGAGAGAAGACACTGCTTGCATCTTGCCAGATCAAAAAGAAAGGAGTTCTTCAGCATTTATTCACCTGCCTAATTTAAGGGACACCTTGATGCAGGGCAAAATCTGAAACAGAAATAGTCCTGATACTGTCTTCTGATGATATAGAGGTAATAATGAGTGAGGAAATAAAGGTCCGGTAGATGGTGCTCAAGACTGTGCAGCAGAACCCGGGGTTTTGTAAGGGTAACGAGTTTGTGCATTTCAAATGGTTTTCCTTGTGTAGGTCTTTAATCCACCTCTAATCCAGCAACCTCCCATTTACACAGAGCCACTAACTGGGCTGCTAATGGCTCCCAGACTTCAGAGACACCCCAAGACTCCTCCTAATGTTGACAGAGTCTGAATAAATCTGACTGAAACTGAAAAACAAAAGTGGTTTTTGGATGCTGTCCTCCCATTAGGGACTGAATATAGAAGAGGAATTTAGTATTTTTAACTTCTAATAGCTTGAGACTTCCGAGGAGACCCTAAGGTTTACATCAATAATAGTTAACAGCCCTTTTCTTTGTCTCTACCCTTCTACTTTTCCAGATTTCTCCCTTCCCATTGCAAGCATATTTTTAGAAGCAGTAAGACAACCTTTTTTTTTTTTTCCTTACTCACCATGGCAACTGGTGGCTGCCGACCATGCGTCTTTACAGCTTTCTTTTCAAAGCATGGTAAGGCGGCCTAGAAGCATAGTAGAAGCCTGTGTATTTCAGAGTGCAATGGTCTTTGCATTGCATACTTACAGCTTTGGGCTTTGTCAAGTTTGTAAATTTGTCTTGGTTTATGGAGAAAAGGTTATTTTTGTTCTTTGAGTGATGAAGAAGTTTTTTCGCTGTGTAACCTCGACCAAGTTGTTTAATCTACTGCTCCTTCATCCCTATTTGTAATGGGAGGCACCTGCCTACCTTTCAGGTTGCTGGAAAGTTAGATTTGTTAATACATGTGAAGCTTTCTATAATTACAATAATAAAAGCACCTGAAATGTCACAACAGATTCATATACCTATCTAACTGGCATCAGGTAAAGACACCCATTGAAAGAAAGGACTTTAGTTAAGTCTTAGCAATTCAACAGACCTGTAACACTACACGCAGTTACTCACTTCCAAATATTTCATCTACAGAATATTCTCCCTCCAGTGAAGCACAGAGCTTGTGAATTCTGCAGCAATTACTTGTTCTTTTGCAAAGCATTCCTGGGGGTTTTATTTTTAGATATGGGAATAAAATGACTCAATTTTTCCCCTTGTTGTCTCCTATCTCAGCAAGCAATAAAATGTCAGCGCTGTGGTAGGTAATGGGAAGGAAAAACACCGCTAGTGACTGAATAGAGTTATTGCTGAATATTTTCACGAACATTCCACTTGTGCCTTAAGCACAACAAACACTGCAGGTAAAAGATATCAGAGATAACAAAGAATTAACTGAATAGAAACAAAATCATTCATCAGATGGGAAAATAACACCATATAGAAGGGAGTGACTTCAGCCAGTTACTACACTTGATTTTTTCATGCTACTTTTGACAGGCCCAGGTAAAAGATAAATACCATATCCAACAGATAAGGTATGGTACAGTAATCTGCCCCTGCCACTAAGCTTAAATTGTGAAGTAAAGCGCTTGAATGCTATACTATAGGTATCCTAATTTAGGGGAGGAATATAATTATAAACATAAGAGAGGATTTGCAGCTCCTGATTCTGAATATCCAGCTTGGAATGCTAGGAAGATCATCAGAATATTCATCACTGCTTCAAATAAAGCCACAGTTTCTGAAACCAAGTCAGACAAACAGCATCTCTAAGCAGTACGGTTGGGCTGAAATGGCAGGTTCACCTTGCAGTTCTAAAGAGGGATCATCCAGGAACTTACTCACGTGGCTGGACACAAACGCAAGTGCCTAATGGTCAGGGCAAGAAGAAGTCAAGTGGTGGCACCTGCTACCCTTATTGTCTTCATAAGCCTCTGACCTCATCCAGCTCCCCCCTAACCCATAGCTTCTGCTCTTCTATATATCAAAAAGGCCAGCCTTTTTGATATATAAAATTATCCCATGCCCTGCTTTTGTTGAGTCTGGCCTCTCCTTAAGACCTTCTTACCTGCTTTTTCTGATGCTCTTTTCCAGCTGCCTGTAGCGCTGGCAGCAGCAGAGAAAGCAGGAGAGCTCCCTCAGGCCTTTTCCCAAAGAGTTATATATGACATACACAATTCTCACTCTCAAACTCTTCCTGTGAATCTGCAGCATCTTCCAGAAACTCCCACTTAGTCACCTATCTATTTCATGACATCTGCAAGCCCTTTCCTTTGACCATACAGGTCACAGGTCTAGTCTTCCTTCAAAAATTACCTAGACAGAAAGCAAGACACTGTCCTTTGAGTCTGCGGGTTCATGAGGTATGTCAGCCACTTTGAAATTTCTTGTCTAAATGCCTGACCTAACCTTTTCAATTTCTTTCACAGAAATTTCAATTCCTTTCTTTCTCCAGCAGCTGAGAGCTACACTTTAGAGATGAGAATAGTGCTTGCCATACACCTTAGTTACCATCAAGTCCACTGATGAAGATGAAAAAACTATTTACACAGAAAATACGAAATGCAAGAATTTCCTGTGGGGCATATATAATGGCACTGGTAACTTTTTCCCCCCAAAGTGCCATGCATTCAGGCTGCTGGATGGCTCCACTGAACTCAGCCAGACTCTGTGTTCATGATCCAAAGAGTAAGAAAAAATAGCTCGCAGGAATCACCAAAGCTTGCCTGGCATGTGGATATGGAACCCAATCACACAGCAGGGACAGTGGGGAGGGGGCTGTGCAAGCCTGCACAGCTTCTGTGCTCCCACTGAGCTGTACTCATGGAGTGTGTAATTAATTGTTACTGTTCATTTATTTGTACAAATCAATGAATTTGCAAGCGTGTGCCACCCAGTGACAATCTAGCAACTAACATGAAGGCTAAGCTTCCTTCTGAGTAGCAAAAGGAACTTCATGATATTTTTAATTCTTTCAGCTCTGCCCAAGCTCACTTGCTCCCGCCTTCTGAGACTGTGTCATCCTTCACTATATGCCTAGCTACTTGGGGAGGTGCTTATTTAGTCAACTGTAATTAAATCTTTGTTGTTTTTTTTTTTTTTAAAGAAACATAAAGACTTCCTTAGTTTACTGGGGACAAGAGGGTAAGAGCTGCTGGACACACAAAAAAATAATCTTTTTTCCATTTTCATCAAAAGCCGCTGAATCTTGTTGCCGTTGTTGCTTCTCCACTCAGGACAGGAAAGCAAGCACACGTTCTGCTTAGATCCCACAAGCTAAAAGCCAATCACATGCTTAAATGCTCCCCTGAATCAAAGTACACTCACATCTACAAATTCTCTAACATATGGAAGTGGGTACTGCCCTTTCGATGAATAAGCACATTTGATACCAAAGCTGTTATTAGTATTTTGTTTATGTTTTAAAAACTCTGATAAATGAGAAAATATGGAATGAAGATACAATTGCAACAAGCTGATTTGAGGACTCTCCATAGGTAGCTGGGACTCCTTGCATTGATACAATTTCAATGTTAAAAATACTGCAGACAAGTTTTCTACTGAGTTAGGAAACATAAGGAATCATTAAGAGAAATGAAAACTTGTAAATTGCTAATGCAATAATTGAGTATAGTGGAAATCCTTCCTACTGAATTACTGGAATCCATTCTTATTGAAAATGCTACGTTATCTCCATTTAGAAGGCATAACTCCTACTAAGTTTAATTACTTTTCCCTACAGCTAAGGGACCTACAGTTTCTACACCTGATTCACTAATATATTAATCCTGTTACATGCCAGCATATCTGCATTGAAATGAATGATATTATAGGAACAATGAAACAACTTTGTATTGACTGATAATCTGCCAATTCAAAAACTGCAGCAATGGTTCCTTATGCTCTTATTTCTGGTGACCTAGGTGGTAGAAGTACAAACCCCCTCAAACTCAGCCCAAGCCTCTGAAATAGCCACGAAAAGCTACAAAACCTTGAAATCTGAGCAGGGAAGATGGTGATTATCTTATGTAGATGAAACGCCTTCAACCTAGAAAAACTAAATATACTAAGCAACTTTTCACGCTGTGTAAAAGAAATAATTTTAGCTGCTACTGGAGTGGGAGGTAACAGTAAGATTGTACAAAACCATGGCAGTTTTGGACAGGAAGGTGAAATTCAGCCTTGTGTTTGCAGGGGGCATGAAGCCAATATGCACCTGACATTCTTAGAGTCTGGGGAGGTAACTTGCTTATGAGAGAATCTTGCAGGGCAGAGGTTCATGGGGGGAGAACTTTGCTTCACGTGTGCGGTGAAACCAGTGAGGAAGCTTTCGTGTCCTGTTTCTATAACCAAACAGGTGGCCCTCATGAACTTTCAAGGTCTGTGATTTCAAACCTGTGTCCAGGGAGAGATCTGCAGCAGTTAACCCACAGCTGGGGAAAGGAGTGAATACTCAGCTGAAGGCAGTTAAATCTGAATCCAGGCACAAGGGTGTGGATTTCTCAGTCACGAGATCATTGAAAAGTGTGTGTAAATACAAAGACATATTGCAGATAAATTCTCTTTTCTGATTTGGACCTCAGGCTCTTTATCCTTTAAAAACTCTTCTGCTTCCTTACATCAGGTAAGCCCTGATTTTCCCTAGGTAGAGACCTTTGGTGGTTTCTGTTTCTGCTTTCTGGGGGGTTTTTTCAAATGACTCTGAATGATCTTTAAGATTAAATGAACCAGAATTCTCACCACTATCATGAACATTTCAGTTATTAATCTTATCAGAGTGGTTTGATAACTTCAGGATAACTGTTCTCTGCTGCTTTAAATAGAGACTAAGTTTCAAGTTAGAGGTTGTCATATAAGTAAAGGGTGTTGTGTTTGCCCTTGTATGTACGTATACATGTATGCATACATTTAGGAAGCTGGGAAAACTGCATGATCTACACTGCAGCTTTCACATGCTGAAGCAGTATTCTTCCATAAAAGACACAGCCACTTTAAAGCAAAATCCCATTTCAGTCTTCCTTAACTTAGGCTCGGAAAATTCATTTGGTCTTTTGAATTACCTGCTGATGAAGTCTGCTGGTATTTAATTTATCTATGCCTCTGCCTCCTCATCTGTAAAAGGCAAGAACGAAGAGCCTTGTTTTTCTGCATCAGGTGCTTGGGTATTTATGGTCTGAATCAGTTATTTAGCAGTTGGGGCTTATTACTGAGATTCAGTGGGCTACTGAGTAAGAGGGAGGATTAGTTCATGAGGCTGCTGGAAATGAAGGTCAGGATTTCTTTCCAAAGATGTGCAGTTAAACCCAGCAGTTTCTCTGAAGAGAGAAACTATGAGGGAAGCACCTTTGACATATGCACAGAGAATACCACTTCCAAGGATATTGTATGACTCATGAGTCACTGTTGCGAGAATCTTTCCCCCCCTGCAGACCAATGAGTTTGTTATCAGCCAGCACATCTCCTGAAATATATTATACTATGTAAAATTAATACATGCTGCCTTTTTTATTACGACTTACAATTTATCCTGGCTTATTTGTAGCGTATGAGAGGAAAATGCTGTGGACTGTATCCTATGTGTAATTACTTCCAAAGGCTTTTATCAGCGCAAAGCACCTAGCTGTTAGAGAAGCTGTGGGTACATTTCCTTCAGGGAAAATATAATCACTTTTTATTCCATTCTAAACCTAATTCTTGCACTACATGCTCACTGTAAATTGAGATGACAGACATGATCTGAAAGACTGTCAGAGCAGCTGCCATAATTTGCTCACTTCCAGCAATAAATGTTCACCTGCTACACAGTCCATAGGCTTAAACTGAAAGGGCCATGTGAAGAAAAAAAAAAAAGGAAGAAACCTGCAGTGATGGTAGAGAGGAGGAATAAATAAATCTTACATGCCATAGGGGCAGGAAAATGAAATAATGACTTTTTCTGTAGTGTCCACCTTTTGATTATTAGGTCTCAGCCCTTTACATAAGTTCTTATAGTTTTACTATTCTTAATGTGCTACCCATGCATTCACTAAATTGGTTTTCTGATTCACTTTCACCTTGCACAAGCCGTAACTGAGCAATAACTAAACATTTGTAAAGCTAACCCTGATGCAGCCTAACTGGATTGTCACTGAGTTAATTTTTCCCATGTATCAGATTGGATACTCATTAAGGTCCATGCTCCCGTAAAGTCTGTCTTGGGTTTGTGTGGCAAGGTTTTTTGTAGTGGGGGGGCTACAGGGTTCTCTTTCTGTAAGAAGCTACTAGAAGCTTCCCCTGCTTCCAATAGACTCAATATTGGATGGGTTCCTGATGGACCCACCACTGACCAAGGCCAAGCCCATCAATGATGGTGGTAGTGTCTCTGTGATAACATAGTTAAGAAGGAGGGGGGAAGAGCTGTGAAAATTGCAGCCAGAGAGAGAGAGGAGTGAGAATATGTGATAGGAACAACTCTGCAGACACCAATGTTAGAGGAGGAAGAGGAGCTCCAGGCACTGGAGCAGAGATTCCTCTGCACCCCTTGGTGAAGGCCATGGTGAGGTAGGTAGTCCACCTGCAGCCCATGGAGATTAAAGGTGGAGCACCAAGAATAAAGTCAGATCCTAGTGAAACCTGGAGTAAATCATCCTTTGCTTCTAAGAATGTAGATGGTGTTAAGTAGATACCTTCCCCATAGGCATGTTTTAAATCTAAATTCCATTACATATAGAGAAGAAATTGAAAAATATATACTGAAATCTGGATTTAAAAAAGAATTGTTGATCAACTAAAAAGAACTCTAAAGTAAAATCAGAAAAGATTTGTGATAGATACCTATAAATGACCTTCACAGAAATTGAAAATCTGTGTTTGAGGTAGACTGAGAAAGAGGGGTACAGTTGCTGATAACAGATCATAAAATAGCAGGAGAAATTATGATTCAGTCAAAGATGACTTCAAAAGATATGGGGGACAAAGAAGGGCTTGTGTTCTTAAGATATGATCAATGCTGCCACCTCCTTTAGAAAGAGGATAACTAACAGAATAATTGTCAAACTGCAATAATTAGTAAGGGGTGGATACAGAAAAGGAAGGAATTTTGCCTTGTTGCTTACTTGAGACATGACAAATATCTTTAGGAGATGAAAACAAAAGGGCCTTGCCATGATGTGATCCCATAGATCAATAAGCCCATATATTATTACAGATGAGGCCTTTTGCAAGTACCCAACAGGTCATCTATAGCACAGGACCATGTGATAGCAAGGAATTTCAAATACACAGACATATGTTGGGAAAGAAAAATGGCAGAGCAAAGGTAGTTTATTTACCCCAAGTTAATAACAGACTTCTCCAACGGGCTATTCCGAATGCTTCAGTTAAGGATTTTCCTATTGCTTGCTCCCATGCAAGTGATTCAACAAGTCCTTAAACTGTTCTAATCACTGTTTGTCAATAAAGAAAGGTGTATGTGAAAGTGAGACTAAGCTTGAGTGAAAAAGCTAAAGTGATAGCATTTCCCAGCCACAAAGGACTGACGGGACGCAAAATAAAAGACAAAACTGTAAAAAAGCCAGGATGGGTCTGGACCACCTCAGAGTGAAAGCTAAATGAAAGGTAATATAAAGGCAACAGGAAAAAAAAAAAAAAAAACAAAAACCAAAACCAAACATAAATTCTATATTCTCTTCAGAAGTTTAAGTTGCTTATCGTGTTGAATTTTATAGAAAATAACTTGTAGTGGGCGCAAACAACCTCACATTTTTAACTATTGTCTTTGCAAGACAGATAAGACATCAGAAGCCTAGAAAGGACACATATTTGAGCAAGAAAAATGACAGCCTTGGGATACAGCCAGCAGCTTACTCTCAAGCTCCTAAAATTACTTGAATGAATAATAACAAATAAAAAGTGTATTCGTGAACATGGGAATTTTTGTCAGAAGACTAATGACAGCTAGTAAGCTTGTTGTGAATGCATTAAATCACATCTACTTATTCACATTCTCTAACAAGATAATAGGCTATAATGGTGAGAGAAAAGTACCAGAATTACACAAGCAGACTTCAGTGACAGCTCTAACCATCCCATATGCATCCTGGATAGTCCACAAAAACATGTTTCATAATGAGCTGTTGTATGAGTGCACGCCTGATTAGAAAAACATCCATAGGGATTCATTGCTAGAACAAGCTGCTCCCCAAAGGAAAGGGAGACAAGCATGGTACCACAACCAGCAGGGCATGGAACTCCACAGCCAGGACCCAGCATGGCACTCAAGCAGGATAGTGCCCAGGAGGTTCAACCAAGAGCCCAGATCAGCAGGGACATCCTCAGCGAGGAGGTAGGTCCAAGGATGAGCCAGGGAGACAGCTCACAGGTTGGGTGCCATGAAGGTGACCAGGACCAGACACAGCCTGGTGATGACCATGCAGGGCCAAAAGTCAGGCCACACATCAGGAACAGCAGGATGCTTTGTCAGGCACAGCTATAGGATCATATAACGGTTTGGGTTGGAAGGGACCTTAAAGATCATCCAGTTCCAACCCCCCTGCCATGGACAGGGACACCTCTCACTAGACCAGGTTGCTCAAAGCATCCTTATTTATATTTGTACGTAATACTGCATGATGATGATAGGATGAGAACTCAGAACTTTCCTGACATACTGGGGGAATGGTTTGAAATAACAGAATGCAGTTTAACAAAGCCAAGTGCAGATTTCTACATTTTGGTGTCTAATTTAAACAGTCATCCTAGGCTCTTGCTAAAGTCCGTGGAGAAATCGTCACTACAGGACAATGCATAGAACAATGGAGTACGTGACCAGACAGTGTAATGAAGAGACATCTCCTTGAGGTGCATCTTTTAGGACTGTTAACTCCTTGGAATCAGTTAATGAAACAGCTATTTCATATAGCTAGGCGTGCACAAAAGCCCTAACATCAGATACCTGATGTGACTTGTAGAGAAGTGTGTTAAAACCAAATTGGATAATTTGCAATTGCATAGTAAATAGAAAAATCTGAATTTGAAGTCTAATGACTGGTCATTAGCAAGCAACAGAGAGTTACATCGAGTGTGCTCAATTCTAGTCTGCCATAATTTCAGTTTCTTTTCTGCTGAAATATTCTCCTGAGCAAAACCACTGAGGCCAACACTGCTCCCTCTTCTCTTCTACCTCCCCATCAATACTCTGCTTATAAAGAAGGCAGACTTTTACATTCCAGTTCATTGGTCTTTTACCTGCCACTGTTGTATATTTTTGATGCTGCCAGAATTTTCCATTGTGCTGTCATGTACCAGGCACAGGCTTATATAGGTAATATTTCTCTGTGCCAATGTACTAGCTGTGTGAAATGGCAGGAGTTTGCCATAGGTATTCTTTATGCATGGGACAGCCTTGCATGAATTGCATGCAGAGTACAAGCAGTTGAAGACATAAATGGCCAGGGTTAGTTACATGGAAAATGCATATTTTTATTTTTGACCCTGCTCCTGTTTCTAGAAGATAACGAGACATGATGGTACAGGGACAACACGCTTTCTAAGCTACAAGAACTAATTTTGAGAAGTTATTGGTAGAGAAAGGACTCTTGTGTCCTATAACGAACAGCTTGTACCATCATGTATGCTTTCAGGTTAATTTGTGTTATGCAAGCTGCTGTAACTATTTTCTAGTACCCAGGAAATTTTCTCTCTGTCTTTCTTAAAGAAACCAAAACAAACAAACCCCCCAAACCAAACCCTGTCTCGTCTTAAAACACCTCTGCAGCCACTAATCAGTGCATTTTGGATTCTCTTACAGAGGCAAGTCTGAAAACTCTTAACATTCTCTTTCAGATGCAGTGTTTTGCTCTGAGGACATATAAAACTACATTGAAACAAAGCTCAGAAGATGAGCTCTGGGGATTCTTGTGGAAAAAGCAAGCCTTTAGCAGAATGAAAAGTGACACATCTCGCTTTGCAGTAGTTTAATACAATCCTAAACTACTTTTCAGAAAATGCATGAAACAGAAAATAAAATAGACCATGAGCCAAGTGAAATTCTATTAAAAAATTGCCACACGATGTAAAACTAAATGATATTTATTTCTATTTTTACTATAATGCTGTACAGTAAACAGTGTTGTTTCTAGATCCATGCCTCCAGTGTCAGTGAGCACAGCAGGGGAAAACAGCAAGGCTAAATGTCACACCATCTGGAACTTGCAAGGGACTTTGGCTCTAAATTCACATTTTTGTGTAGTTTTCAGAAACAAAATATCAGCAATGGATACTTGGGAATCATTTTGCCATTCTATTATTTTCATTTTATCAGTTCCTCAAAGTCAATCCAATTCAGGCACTAAAACATGCAAGATAAGTGAAAACAGAGATTTCCACTTTGCATAAATATCTGTTCTATAGATAATGTGTATTATAAGCAGAATTTGATTATTTGATTTGTTAATAATCTAAGGAAAGTAATGCCTTTTTGTATTATAGGGGCAGCTACTGATTTTGTTCCTGCTGGTGTAACTGCATCAACTGTCATAGATTTAATGCTGACTTAAAGAGATTTATTGACCTTGGGCATTTTGTGTTAACACTGACAGGCTTCCAATACCAATCAAAAAGCAGTCAGGTGTCATGCATTTCATTAGAAAGTCACTCATCACTTCACACCACTCTGAAGTCTAGTAATAGCTTAAAATATTGGGAAAGGATGCTAATGAAAAATTCTTCTAGAAATGGAAGGCTGCTGTTTTGTGCCTGAGGCCTTAAGGTTCTTAGGTTTGTAATTTACCCAAGAAGAAAAAAGTCCTCGTACTAATGGGTAAACCTTACTCAGGGGCTTTTTTTTTTTTCTTTTTCCTTGTGTCCTCCAGGACAAACTAACGCTACTGGAATGTTATGTTATGAATGCTGTGCAATGATGTCACTGCCCTGCAGTCTGTAAAATTAACATGAAAATAATGAGATAATTTTATTCCTTTCCAAGGTGATTTGCTGTGATGCACAAAGTATTTTATGGTAAGTGAAGGAGTGTATTCAGTGGGTCTCAAGCACACCACTGTAAAGTCAGCACGAGTAAAACTTGCATATCTCCAGCTCCCCTTACAACTTTACAGATTTACAAATTCTGTAGAAAGATTTCTCACCAGGTCCTAACAGATCGCCAAGGGGAAGGGGAAAGGGAATGGGAATGGAAAAGTCTGCAAAACAGCAGAACCAGAGGCTGCTGGAACTGAGTCAACTCAAATTAACTGCCATGCTGTACAGAGCAGAATGTGCTCAACTGCTTTTTACTCTATGCAGATTATTCTTATAATTTCTTTCAGTTAATAAAATAAACTGAGAGAAAATGCTGAGACTGCAAAACAGGCTGTACTGCTTTTGGTAAACTCTGTAAAAGAGATTCTTTTTTCCCCTTTTCTTATCTGAATGAGAGTTAAGAGGTGTTTCTGTGTTTCAAACCAAACAGGAGGATCTACACACTTGTTCATAAAAAGCGCTAAACCCCTTTTCCATGTCTAAAACATCTGTGATTCCCATAGTCTTTCAGTGACTTCAGGGGGTGTTCTCCTATAAATAGAAGCCAGAGCTGTAGGAAGAAACCTCAACCCCCCCCCC
>VXBW01004160.1:268915-433986 GCA_013400375.1 Thinocorus orbignyianus
TTTTTTTTTCTGCCATAAACTCCCTTCATGCTTGCAGGTGAATCACTTGGGGCATGCCCGCAATGTCCAGCATGGCTTAGTGAGGAACAGAGGCTCAAGAGAGCTGAAAGCAACCTGGCTGCATTTAGTATTGCTCTGCCAGACCTAGTAAGTGCAGTCTTTCATCATTACAGCTTATTTGTTCAGAGGTTGTGCTGAAACCTCACTGCTTCTGGTTCTGCAGCAGCAATGAATACTGCTGTCTCAAGGAGGTGTGTTTCATACTCTGTTGCACTGCACAGACACGCCAGCAGCCTGCCTCAGCCTTGGAATCCTACCTGGAAAGCAGGGACAATGGTTTGACCTATAAAACATAAAGATACAGCAAGTAATATATTTTGACAGCATTGTAAAGTTTCCCTTGAGCTCAGTGTAGTGATGAGGGCCAGATGAATAATGCAGATCTTTGAGCACTCATGCAAAACTGCACAATCCTTACATTTGTTTCCTTGGGGTGCTTTTGAAAGCACCACTGATTTCCCCAAGTTCTAAGGTGAGGCAAAGACAGTGCTGGTGTCAGGTCTGCAAGGGCACCCACAGCTCTTAACAGCTCTGAGCAGCTTCCCCTGGGACCTCCATCCACCCTTATCACTTGCTGCCCACAGGACCAGGGGCTCCATTTCAGGTCAAACCTGGACCTTTGGTCCTTCTCTGGTCTGTGCAATGGAGGTGACTGCTGTGCCTGGGCCCCTCAGCCTCACACCACAGCATTGACTTCTGCAGCCTTTGTTGGGACTGCCCAAAGGAAGCAAGGTGTCATCTCCTTGTGTAAGAGACCATCTGTAAATTCCTTGACCAGGGCAAGAAGGCCCTCCAAGCCTTCAATGAATGCCTCAAACACTTGCAAGGAATAAATAATGTGAGAAATGCCGGCTCACAAATAGAATGTAAAAATGTAGATGATAGCCTCCTGACTTTGGAGACAAGTGGAGATTTCACCAAAAGTAGTAGATGTTGGATCATGAGGATTCTGGAGGACAGAAACTTGGCATTAGCCTGTTTGCAACATACGGACATAAGGCCCTTTGAACCTTCATTTCATTTCAGCAGCATAATTGCAATATACTGTGGAGTGCTTAACTGGACTGACTCTGCTGTGCTTCAAATACTCAGCACTTGGGTTGGGTTTCACATCTTCAAGGTGCTTTTTGGACATAAATTAATCAGTAGCATTTTGACAGCAAGAAAGAGGAAGAGAGAAAGATTAGAATTATATCAGCAGCAGTGTATAAATGTGCCACATGTTTGTCTGATTTAGTTTCAAAGATGGCAAATAACCAGTTAGAACATAACGCTGATAAGAGAAGTCTGTCAGTCTTTCAGGTTAGTTCCAGATGATAGAATCTAGAGGAAGAAGGGCGAGAAAGAAATCTAACATAATTTCTACTGTACTCTCATAGAGAGTAGTTTTTGAAAAAGAAGCCAAAGGACTTTTTAACATTGATAGAAGTGCTTGGAATTCTATTCTCGATCATTGAATACCTCTAATTTTCCGCAAGAGAATATGGCATAGAATTGCACTGTACATTACTGACAATTAACTTTCCCTTGTGTGTTTTTCTTAGAAGTGATATATACTACTTATTGATTTCCTGTGGCTCATGAAACTACAATGATTGTGACTTGAGATTGGATTGAGACTGTCTGAATGCTTTGCATAGTTCATCAGAAGTATTTAAGATGGTGCCTGCTTTCCTTTTGACTTTACCTGTCTGAATTCCAAATCAATAATCAGGAAGTAAAATTTTCTGTCCATCTATTTATGCTATTTTGTATTGTTACAGGTGATGGAAGATAACAGCGTTAGTAGGGAAAATTTGCTTGGTAGTTGTTTACCTGCACCATTGATATGACTTCTCTTAGTGACTAGTCCTTCTGTTTCAAGATTATTACCCGTATTTGCATGCACACATAAACTTTTCAGTAAGTTAAATTTTATGGCAAAAGCAGAGATTTGTACCTGTCCGCTTACGTACAAAAAAAGTGTTCCTTGACAGATTCTGCAAACCATTGCTTTCATGGGTGATGTTAATCCATATTAATTGTGCCAGTGATTTTTAGTGATGATGTTACTACTGTAACAATCTGATGGAGACCCACTGCCATAAGCTCCTAGAATTCTTACTGTCATGTCTTTCTCTGCCTGGACCCTCATCTTGTTTGTCACTAAAACCAGACAGAGTATTGCATACAGCTCCTGCGTAGCTAACTCTTCCCATCACACTGCTCAGTTTTCCCATCTGGTATTTTATGTCAATTAACAAATTAGAACATGAGTGACAGACATAGAAATAATAATTGCATCCTATTTTCCTTCTCTCTGGAAGGGCTCAATTAGTTTGAAATGAAAGTGCATACACTTTAAAAGTACTTTGATCATGCTAGTTAGATGATCCTTCCCATATCTCTACAAAGTAGCAATTTGACTTTGTTTACTCATTTTACGCATCAAAAGAGGCCAATATTGTGTGTCTTTCCCATGGCGTCACAAGGGCAAGCAATACCTAGTCTGTAGGGGGGCACTTTTTGCTACTTGTGCTAAACCTAACAGTCAAATTTCTGGGATAGGGCCAGTGGCATTATGATGTTGGGTTGACTCAAAAATACATAATCCTTGCCTTTTCAAGAAAGCTTTGCACTATTTCTGTATATACTCACTCTTATGTGTAGTTTCTCATTTGCTAGTCCTCTGGTTACCTCTACCTTTCTCCAGTTAAAAGCTCCTGGATTGCTTTAAAAGGGAAAGATCCAAAGTATGGTAAATCCAGCAATATTCTGCATCTTGTCTTCTCTGCTGTAGTAGTCACTTTGTCCAACCTGACACCCATTCAAAGGCAGCAATCTCACCTACTAAATGAGGAAGACACTCATCTTAAGGTCTGCTGAGTATATGAACAAAGGTGAAGATCAAAGATGGTATTGAGAAGATAATCCAGGAGAACTTGATGTGTACCCACTGGAACTCCCTGTTTCAGAGGAGAACATGGTTTCTAGCTTTCCCTTAAACGATCCACCCTGGGATCCTAACTCCAGACATCAAAAAACATTTTCCCTAGTTCCTTTAAGAAGCGATGTACATGGAACTGAAATATGGCCAAGGATTCACCATAAAAGTGAGGTCCTTTCAGCCTTCTCTGTAATACCCCTAGTCCTTGTCACTGTCTGGTTCCTCTGTCAGACGGATTTAGTGCAGTGAACTTATAACTCTCGGTGAAGAGGCTAGGCATAAACCTTCCAGTTTGTTGCATGAAGGAATTACTGTCTTGTAAACGAGCAATGAATAAATGTTCTAAAGGAAAGCATCACTTTTTGTGGGTTCATATAGTGTACGATAAAAATATATAGTTCCCCAGCTATAATAGCTATCAAAGTTTTTCAACAGTCCCATATTTTTTACATGCCTTCACAACTGCGAGCAGCTGCCTCTACATATGTTCCTTGATTTTATGCCCACATTACAATGGCATCAGAGCACTCCTAGCTGTGCAGGCACATTTTTTATCCACCTCCAGCCTTCTGTTGCTGGGACGGTAAATCCACTTGATGGAAGACGAGCAGAGGCATGGGGGTAAGACAAAGTGTGTTTCATAAATCCTCTAATGGAATTTGGGAGGATTAAATCATAGATGTGCCCTACCCAAACTATGACACAGTATCCTGTATGAAGCATTCGGTCAAATATATTCAATCTGGCAGGCCTGTTTTATAAGAAGGCTCATTTTTCTTTCATGATAGGGCCACGGTTTTGTATGGTGGCTTTGATCTGAAGTCCTCAAAATAAGATGGGTTTGCTACAAATGAGGGCACCTTCTGTCATAGTTGAAGCATAGCCACCCCTAGGAAAGAACTCCATGGATGTTTTGTAGAGGGGTATGTGGGGATACAGGGGTATCCTCTTTCAGCAGTGAGGAATTTAGGGATCCTTGAATGGTGTTTAGTGTGCTCCTTACCCTAAGAGCCATCAGAGCCAGTTAAAGACAGTACTTTTCGGGTCTCATTTGTGCATGTTTATCCCACATAAACTGAACACTGTCACCCAAAAGCTGGCTACAATTCCAATCCAATTGCAATTACTTTTCCATGTATTTCTAAATTGCTATCACTTCTAGTCTCTCAAGAAAATTTGCTGAGTAATACTTCTGGGCTACAACAAACTTTGAACACTACTGGCCCTGCATGACTTAACAATATGAACTGCAATAGAGGCTGAAGGATTTTTCCTACTGGTGTCTCCATTCAGGACTTTGTTTAGTCTAGTGTTAAACAACTGAAGTAATGACGTTCCACACATCTCTTCTTGAAGATAATCAGAACCTAATAGATATCTCCAATAGGAAGTATTTCCTAGTCCAGCTAAAGTTGTATAGCTCCCATCTGTTAACAAATCCAGGAAAATAGAACTGGAGTGTTTTTATGTGCCTCTCTGTTGGCAAAGTAAATGCTGCTTACTCCTGCCCCTCTGTGTAAGGGATTAAAATAATTTTAAGAGTGGAAGGAATCACATCTACTTATCTGCTGTTCACAAAGTAGGCTCAGTCATGCCCTAACAGTTCTTATGGTGGGCATATAACCATTCTCTTTTAGTCAAATAGACAGCTTTTGGTAAGCTGAAGCAGATTCAGACGAATTAGGGCAGATGATGTCTGTCACTAGATCTTGTATGATACTGGGAGTTAGAACCATTGGGGAGTTTATATTCCCTAGTGTCAGGAGACTATGTGTCCTGTCACTTTATATTGCTCCCCTGAGTTGGGTTCCCATGTGGATTCTGCATCAACAAAAGACTGAGTTAGGAGGGAGGGATATCAGCACTTCTTTCCTGCTATCTTCCTTTTCTTAACCTTGACTATGGATGAAACACAGCAAAAGCTCATCTGAATTTCATGTTGGTGGCACCTACTAGACTGAAATTACATCTTGTCGTTGAGTTTGGATGGATAGAGACACGGGGTGTAGCACAGAGCATATACAGCAGTAGGAATTGCTGTAAACCAAGAAAATTCTCTGCTAGTGGTCTGTGGCTGAGTGTTGGCCTCTGGATGAGTGGAATAATAGAAAATTACTGTATCACCATTGTGGCAGTCCCTTGAAGGAGTGTTTTTTTGTCGAACAACTGAGTTCATCCCCCCATACAGAAGCCCTCTAGGGTTTAAATCATGAAAGCACATCCAGATGTCTTTCCCAATCTGTGTTGTGTGTTTATCTTAAAAGGAGTTAAAAATATAATGAGTTAAGGGAAGGAAAAAAACTAGTAATACAAGAATCCAATTTAAGTTACTGCAATTGAATCTCATCTCCTGAGTTAAATAGTGCAGTAATTGAAGCAGTATTTACAATGCAGTAACGACAAAGCTAATTACTGGCAAATGCAAGCTAGATGATGCTTTTCTCAGGGAAACAAGTGAAGGATCAGGCCAGAACAATAGATCCTTCATCAGCCTCATTTGTTCATTATCTTCATAATCCTCTTGCTTGTAATGATTATCTAATTTATTACTGCCAAAGAGGAAAGCAACATGAGGTGAAACAACTGAGGCAACCAAGGGAGCCAGAGGTTGTCAGCCTGTCTGTGAGCTGTGTGCAGGACCTGGGTCTGGAGGAAAGTGTTTTTGTATATCGACCCATGCCATGAGAGGTGAGACAGGGGCAGAACGTGTCAGAGGCTGCTGCTTGTCAGGCTGCATATTGGACAGGGCTGCAAGTTGCTCCCTCACAGCAAACATTTGTGGAGATCATCCTCTTAGAAGGCCTTCCTACTGCAACGAAAATAATGGATTTCTTAGCTACACTGAATTTAAAGTCTTTCATGGCAGATGGATAAGCTTTATGATTCTACCATGAAGACTGATAGAAACTATTTTAAGTATATAACTAATTCCTAGTTAAATATGATACATTGCTTTTCAAAAAATACACCAAATAAAGTCAGAGTTTGCACAACAGTTTGCATTCTTTGAAGGAGTCTTTGTGGGCATGGAAGAATCATTTGGTATACTGATTTTCTTGCTATAATGGTTTCTCAAAAGTTTCTTTGTCATGGGTTCTTGAATTAACCAGCCACAGGTAAAAACAAACGTCATCACAGAGTTAATTAACTGGTTCAAATACCCAATGATGGGAAGAAATGGTCAGTGTTGGTAGTGGGGGAAGGTTGCCCTGCGGGGTCTTTGCCATGTCTTGTGCTCTTTGTCAATTATAACACAAGGAAGAAGGCAGATTTTTTCCTCAAAGACTGACATTGAGCTGATATTGTGTGAGACAGTTTCCTGAGCAAACTGGTAAGTGAATTAAACTGCACATTGAGAATAGTACAGTCCCATATACATGTTTTCTTCAGTCCTGAAAGCACTTTGGCTGCATTAATGTGGCATTGCATGTAGGTCCACCAGTTCTGCCTATCAACAGCATTTTATTTGTGAGGGTGCACTGTCACTGTGACATGGTTATATAGCATTAGATAATTATATGGCATTGTACCTTATAGCCCTTCTAGTCCCTAAAGGGGCTACAGGAGAGATGGGAAAGGACTCTTGATCAGGGAGGGGAACCATAGAATGAGGGGTAACAGTTTTAAACTGCAAGAGGGGAGATTCAGATGAGATCTCAGGAAGAAATTATTTGCTGGGAGGGTGAGGAGACACTGGAGCAAGTTTCCCAGAGAAGCTGTGGCTGACCCATTCCTGGAGGTGTTCAAGAACAAGCTGGATGGGGCTTTGAGCAACCTGGTCTAGTGGGAGGTGTTCCCATGGTGGTGGGGTGGAACTGGATGATCTTGAAGGTGCCTTCCAATTCTAACCATTCTATGATTCTTTGGTAGTCTGTGCGAGCCACAGGACCCCTCCGCCAATTCCTACATGTAAACCAGACGGTATTTGGGAGAACAGAAGGCAGTGATCCCATCTCTGGAAATCCGTACAACCACTTAAGATCTGCAAGTATATATTTAAATCTCAGTAAAAATCTAGGAAGAGAAAGGTTGCATGTGGAAAATAAAGAAAAGAATGGCAAGGCAACCAAGAAATATCCCCAGCAAGATGGTTTTGAGTCACACTTTAGAATCTCCTGAGCAAAGTGTTGGATTGGTTCGTTGTCAGTCACCATCCCTCAGCCCTGGTCACCTCTGGGATTGTCAGTTCCACTCCTGACGAAGCTCCTGGTTGGTGGGAAATGCCTGCAAATGTGAGGCTGAGTGGGACCTGGTGGTCACAGATGGTATCTGGCCCGGCGCTTGGGGAAGAGCTAAGAGAAAAAACACAAATGGAATTAAAATCATTTCTACGGGTCTCAGAGCTGAATGACTGATTCTTTCCATGAGCTGTGCAGACTTACCAGGGCAATAAAATATATTTTCTAGATGCCAGCAGTGAATCACCAGTGGTGACAGCTATTTTATTCTTTTCTACTTTCTTAGCCCCACAACATTATTACCCTTTTGCACTGTCAGATATTAAAATCATATTAACCATCAGGAACTGTATTAAACTGTCTGAAAATGAAATAATATGGTAGCACATTTGAAGGTTAGAGACAGCCCTTGGGTGTAATTCACTAAACTGTAATCTACCTGCCTGGTACTTTGCAGATGAAGCAGGAAGTGTTGTTTCTGGGAAACTAATTACTGCTAAGATGTACACTCCTCTCCTTTCCCCTCTCCACCTATCCCCCCACTCCTAACATGCACACAGACAATATTCTGTACATCTCAAGCTGTTGTTGAAGTCAGACAGCTGGAATAGGGGAGTCATCCAAGCACAAACCAGCTGAACAGACAATTTTCCTCATTGCACCGTCACAGTCTTCCTTAGCACAGTCATAAGAGGAAATACTTTGCCTCTATTACATGCAAAGGTAGATGAAAGGGAGGGGAAAAAAATGCTGTCTAATGATCAGAGAAAGAATTAGAGATACAGCTCATTACCACAGCAAAACAGACAGTTGCTAGAAGTAGTTTGGAAGCTATTTGAGAGGTAACTGAAACCCCCTAGAAGGACATATTTTACTGGAGATAACAAGACTAGCAGCCAATTCTGACTCTTTCTGTTCCGTAAAAACAGGTTTCTCTGCCCCTGGTCTTACATTAATGAAATGAATATAATTACTGTTTATACTTAACCCTGTCTAAAACACAGGTGAGCTGCTGATCCAGAGTCTACAGAAATTATGACTCAGTCAGGCCCCCACGGAAGGGCTGTAGGACAGATATATCATAAATCATGTAGGAAGGTGAGGCCCAAATCCTTCCTGAAATTCTATTATCTAATTTTGTCATCTCTGAAATGAAGAATGCCTTATCAGGTAGGCAGTAAAGCAAAGCAATTTTATTAATTATAACACAACTGAAATTAAAACATTGATCCCAAATTTAAGCTTATGCTGAAAGGGCCAATTCATATTGGATTATATTGGGAGGGCATAGCAGAGGGAGAAAGCAGGGAAGGAAGAAAACCATTGGAATACTGTCTTAAGCCCCTGCTCTTTTATGGGTCTGCAAAACTGACAAAGCCTGGAAGAATGAAACACTTTACAAACAAGGGTATTTTACAAAAAGCTTCGTGGTCCCTGCAGGCCTTTATTAGATGTGAGTGTTGTATAAGACCACAAGTTCTACATAAGCTTGTCACTACGTTAATGATCTACAAGTAATTACATGATGCTTTCTAAATGGCAGTTAAAATAGCAGGTATATTCATTACCATCTTATTTTTGTAATATGGAGATATAAGTGTTTGAAATGCATTGCTCTGAAATGAAGTCACCTTCAGAGAAAGTCCAGGATATGTGAAGTTTACTGTCGAATTGAGAGGCAAAAGAGGCAAACTTGTAAGTAGGCAGTCAGGGCACTCCCTGTACTGGAGATATACAAACTTTGACAGGAATGGCTTCCATGGATGTTACGCTACATCTAGCATTAGATATTTGATGTAAATAATCTAGACAAAGAACATCATCAGCTGTCAGGACTGCTTCCAGTTGCTAAGCCAATGCAGTAATGCATTTGAGATCAAAACTAAACTGAGGGCATGGTACTTCAGTAAAACAATTTGCTACTTAATTGTGACAATTCTTTGTGTGGCAAAAGAGTGTTTTAATTTCAGTTTTCCCTGTTCATCAAAGCGGCAGCCAGAGATGTGTTTCTTCCACTCTGGTATTCAGCTGTTCCTGGATAAATACTACAATGAGTAGTACACAGACATCTGCACTTGCATCAGTCTTTTTGGCAATATTGGTACTGCACCTTATTGAGACAATATATTTTTTTCNGAATATTGTGGTATTACAGTCATGCTAAACAGAGACAAATATCTTAAAAGCCTGACACGTATCACTTTTTAATGAGGAAGGATATATGTCATTATATACTGCAAGTGGGAGTCACCTGCAGGTAATAAGGTGGAAGGTTTATGTGCGTTAAGGCAAGGATCTCAATTGTTCTTTCCTCTCCAGCAAACTTTATCTTTTGAAATATCTCTGAGATGGCATATCATGGAATCATAGAATGGTTAGAGTTGGAAGGGACCTTAAAGATCATGAAGTTCAAACCCACCTGCCATGGGCAGGGACACCTCCCCCTAGAGCAGGTTGCTCCAAGCCCCATCCAGCCTGGCCTTAAACACTNAGGAAATACTTTGCCTCTATTACATGCAAAGGTAGATGAAAGGGAGGGGAAAAAAATGCTGTCTAATGATCAGAGAAAGAATTAGAGATACAGCTCATTACCACAGCAAAACAGACAGTTGCTAGAAGTAGTTTGGAAGCTATTTGAGAGGTAACTGAAACCCCCTAGAAGGACATATTTTACTGGAGATAACAAGACTAGCAGCCAATTCTGACTCTTTCTGTTCCGTAAAAACAGGTTTCTCTGCCCCTGGTCTTACATTAATGAAATGAATATAATTACTGTTTATACTTAACCCTGTCTAAAACACAGGTGAGCTGCTGATCCAGAGTCTACAGAAATTATGACTCAGTCAGGCCCCCACGGAAGGGCTGTAGGACAGATATATCATAAATCATGTAGGAAGGTGAGGCCCAAATCCTTCCTGAAATTCTATTATCTAATTTTGTCATCTCTGAAATGAAGAATGCCTTATCAGGTAGGCAGTAAAGCAAAGCAATTTTATTAATTATAACACAACTGAAATTAAAACATTGATCCCAAATTTAAGCTTATGCTGAAAGGGCCAATTCATATTGGATTATATTGGGAGGGCATAGCAGAGGGAGAAAGCAGGGAAGGAAGAAAACCATTGGAATACTGTCTTAAGCCCCTGCTCTTTTATGGGTCTGCAAAACTGACAAAGCCTGGAAGAATGAAACACTTTACAAACAAGGGTATTTTACAAAAAGCTTCGTGGTCCCTGCAGGCCTTTATTAGATGTGAGTGTTGTATAAGACCACAAGTTCTACATAAGCTTGTCACTACGTTAATGATCTACAAGTAATTACATGATGCTTTCTAAATGGCAGTTAAAATAGCAGGTATATTCATTACCATCTTATTTTTGTAATATGGAGATATAAGTGTTTGAAATGCATTGCTCTGAAATGAAGTCACCTTCAGAGAAAGTCCAGGATATGTGAAGTTTACTGTCGAATTGAGAGGCAAAAGAGGCAAACTTGTAAGTAGGCAGTCAGGGCACTCCCTGTACTGGAGATATACAAACTTTGACAGGAATGGCTTCCATGGATGTTACGCTACATCTAGCATTAGATATTTGATGTAAATAATCTAGACAAAGAACATCATCAGCTGTCAGGACTGCTTCCAGTTGCTAAGCCAATGCAGTAATGCATTTGAGATCAAAACTAAACTGAGGGCATGGTACTTCAGTAAAACAATTTGCTACTTAATTGTGACAATTCTTTGTGTGGCAAAAGAGTGTTTTAATTTCAGTTTTCCCTGTTCATCAAAGCGGCAGCCAGAGATGTGTTTCTTCCACTCTGGTATTCAGCTGTTCCTGGATAAATACTACAATGAGTAGTACACAGACATCTGCACTTGCATCAGTCTTTTTGGCAATATTGGTACTGCACCTTATTGAGACAATATATTTTTTTCTGAGTGAAAGATGTCAAGAAACAGCTTTTTCAGGCTGAGTTGCTGCCACCCTATGTCGTTTCCTATGCTTGTCAAATCTATCAAATTGGCCAACATTCACACCTTCCCTGGTTCTCCAGTACAATTGGCTTACACTGGCTTGCAAAAAATGCATGAAATTCCTGCAGCGCTCTTTTTGTTCATCAATAAAGTTATTCATGTAGCCCACAATCCAGTCTTCTTTCTTTTTTGGAAAAAAAACCAACTTTCTAATATTTCCAGCTGTGGTACCATATACAGCTTCAGTAAACCTGGAGTTATAAAAAAAAAAAAANCTTCCAGGGATGGGGCATCAACAACAATATATTGTTTAACAGATGCCAAATAACAATTGCTTTCAGTAATCTCAAAATATATTAAAGTGCTTCTAACAAAAATTGTCCTTCTGGATAAACTTTGCATTTTCTGGTTGAAAATGACAATTTTAAGTCCAACTTCATTGCAATACTTAGAATAAGAAAAAGAAATTACAATGCTTTTCTGTCTTATGCAGATAATTGGACAAAACACTGTAGTGCTACTTCAGAAATTATTTGGGTCTTAATTAGACTAGACTTTCACTGAGTTCAGTGGCAGAGCAAAGCCTCAGTTCTGAAAATGTCATCTAATTGCACGTATACAGCAAATGGACAGTCTCATAAGTATTTGTAACACAGGAGTCAGAGGTATAACCCACCGTGTTTGATTTCTGCTTCATTTCTTGCTGTTACATGTCATGCCTCAGTCAAATCTACAAGTAGTAATATATGAAACAGTTCCTGGCTAGAGGAATATTAATAAATAATTTCATTTCATGAAGAGTCATTTGTGGCACGACAGCATTGGTCCAGGGACATGTTACTCATCTGCAAGGAGTGAAAACCCCTCACACAATTGTTAGGATTCAGGGAGGATCCTAGCAAATGAGCTCACCTTTTGACAAAAGCCTGACATCGACATGTGTTTACCAGTCAGGATGAGGGTCCTGGGGGAGATGTGGTGACACAACGTGAGGCAGCATCCTTGGCCCTTGAGATCTTGGGCAATAGTGCCCAAATTTCAGGGACATTTAGTCTCACACTCAGGGACTAGGAGGTTGGTGAGATATATGTAGAAAAAAAAGCACCATATATTAGACCAAACACCCATTCTCTCTAATGATATCTCTTTGAATGAGACATAACCTCTGCCTTTGAGCTCACGATGTAATGCTGTTTTCTGCAGCCACCAGGGTAATTACACCAGTTGTCATAAACTCTCACAATGTTTCTGCTGTATTCAGAATTCTTTTTTTCCCCTTTTCAGAAGGGTTGCTTGGCAGACACTGTTCAGTAGCTGCTGCGCTGCACACTGCAGTGTTTGTTCAGCGGTTCCTTCAGACCTTGACATCCATCATTTACTTTATAGTGAGCAATTGATATCTTCTGGGCTGACAGTGAAAGTATAAATCTGAGCTTTCACTGCTGGGATATTTCAGTCAGAACTGTCCTGTCTTTTGAACATTTCATTTTATGCTGCTTCTCTTACCATTATCGGTGAACACTTTTCTAGTTACATTTTGCTTTTAATAAAAATGACTATAAAATAGATAGAATTTATCAGTGCCAAATGACTGTTTTCCCTACGTGCTAAGCCTCTCCCATAGTAATTTCCTCTGTGGGAATATAATTTGGAGGATTTTTATGTTGCTTTGAAATTCTTGGTCTTCCTAATTTCAAATAAAAAATAAAAAGCTCTCCTTCCTGTTTAGTTCAGTTTTGGACAGGTTCAAAACTGTGTTGAGCAATCCAGCATCCAGCCTCTACTGAGATGAGCACTGTTTGCTCCTCAGTAACGTCCTTAATGGAAAGCAAAACCAGTACCAGACCACTGTTGAATGGAACCGTTTCATCTGCCACCAGAGAAAAAAAAAATCACTTTTCTTTGTACAGCACTGAGGTCTGTTAAAAAACATCCTTCTATATGGATTTATTCAGTTAAGTCAAGACCAAATGTCCTCGTATTTCTCTCTGTTAATCTGAAGGAGAATTGAAACCAATGTGAAAAAGCATTTCATTTCCAATCCCAATTTAGGCACAGAGTTTTAGCTGTAGCCCACATATAGGAAGCCAGTGAGTGACAGATGCATCATGCTAAATTTGTGGCACCATCATATTACCAGCCTGTTCATTGGTGGTACAGCTGTCAGATGGTGACCACTCCGGCCACAGACAGCATTGGTTTGATTAAAAAAAAAATAAATAATTGCGTCTACAAAGAAAATGGCTCTTGTTACCTTTTTAAAAAATCAATTCCACTGCTCAATATCTTGCTTAACCCACAAGTGTTCCAGTCTGTGGGAACAACAATTGTTAACACATTGAAAGAAGAGCATTTCTTGAATGCAAGACCATCAAAGACCATGTTATAGTATTTTCCATTTCATTTTGCATTTTCATTTTATTTTATTTCACCTACAGTGAAGCTTAACTCAACATGTGTGGAAAAAAATGTCAGAAAAAAAGGTCTATACATGGCTTAGATTGAAACAAAGATTTATGGCCATATCATTGTTTTCTATAATTTAATTCTCTGAAGTTCCTTCTCTTTTCTTTTTTTTTTCTTTTTTTCTTTTTTTCTTTTTTCTTCATTCCCATGTTCAAGAGTAAAAGGAAAAATCCCTGTCGGTAATTTTACTCCTCTGGGGCAGTTTAATTCTTAGGCTGTGATGAGAAGTAGTAAAGAATAACCAACCAGCTAATGTGTCTGGGATACCATTTGTTTTATTCATACGAATATATTTATGCAATAAAATCTGCTTTTTTCTTGTGTATTAGAAGATGGTTGATGAAGCATAATAATCTCTCATATTAACTATGAAAACAGAATCTAAGATCCTTTTTTTTTATTCAGTTTCTAGGTATAGTTTTGTAAACAATTACTTTCAAAATTATAATTGTACTTGGAGACAAGAAAATAAGGGATCATCTCACAAATCGCTGCAGAGGTTGGGTGCTTGAAAGTCTCTGAAGAATGTTAAATAGGTCAGAATACAAGAACTAGATAGTGACAAAGTCAACATTTTTGGGAGGAAAAAGTGTTTATATCAAAATTATTTTAGACTGCTTGACATCTTTTAGAGTCAAGCCCTTGAGGAAGAGCCAACCAGCTTTGTAAAAGGTAATGAGATCTTTTGTACTCATTCCTAGATTTCTAAGCTAATTACACTTTTGGGTACTTTCTTGTGTTTTGGAGGAATGTTGATTTTGCCACTTTAGGCTTTCACTGCACTATCATTATTTTGTATAGAGGTAAATTGTGTTTGCCGTCCGGCATTGACTGGAAGGGCAGCAGAGGAGCCCATTCACATGCTAACGAGCCACAGGGCTCATGACTATGTGACTTATGTGATTAACATGCTTCTACTAACATGTTTTGTGCTGGCTTCCCTGCATATTGGGACGAATGTGGTGTGCTATTGTCACAGGGCCTATAAAATGCTCTCCATTCTGGTATTCATAAAGCAGAACCAACGGATGGAGATTTCAGGGCCTTAAAATGCAATGTGAATGGCACAAAGAAAATATGAGTGCTATTTCCATCAAGCAGCCATAGGTATTAGTCTAAATTCTCCTGCATCCATCTCCTGCATATTCATCTATATTTGGGGGCTCATTTGTATTTTATTCTGTACGCACTGAAAAGAGCAGGCAACTGCAACCGAAGGTTTTGAGTAGCTCTCTGCCTACACACAGATAAATACACTTTTCTTCATTAAATAAATTTCCCATAATTCTGTTGTTTTATGGAACATGGAAGGGACCCACAAGGATCCAACTGCCTGCTTCTCACAGGACTACCTAAAATTAAACCTGATGGCTAAGAGCTTTGTCCAGACATTCTTTGAACTCTGACAGCACTGGTGCCATGACCACTTCCCTGGGGAGCCTGTTCCAGTGACTGATCATCCTCTCAGCGAAGAACCTTGTCCTAATATTTAATTTGAAGTTCCCCTGCCACAGCTTCATTCCATTTCCTTGTGTCCTGTCACCGGTCACCAGAGAGAAGCACTCTCCCTCCACTACCTGCCTTGAGGAAGCTGTAGACTACCATGAGGTCACCCCTCAGCTTTTTCCTTTTTGAGCTGAAGAAACCAACTCGCCTCAGCTGCTCCTCAGAAGTCTTGCCCTCAAGACCTTTCACCATCTTTGTCACCCTCCTCTGGACACACTCCAGTAGTTTGATGTCCTTCTTCTATTGAGGCGCCCCAAACTGCACACAGTACTTGAGGTGGGGCCACACCAGTGCAGGGCAGAGTGGGACAGTCATCTCTCTCAACCAACCAGCATTGCTGCCCTTGATGTAAGGGAATTTACAGGGCTGCAGGATTAGATATTAGGAAGAAATTCTTTCCTGTGAGGGTGTCGAGACACTGGAACAGGTTGCCCAGAGAAGCTGTGGCTTCCCCATCCCTGGAAGTGTTCAAGGCCAGGCTGGATGGGGCTTGGAGCAACCTGCTCTAATAGGAGGTGTCCCTGCCCATGGCAGGGGCATGGAACTGGATGATCCCCTTCCAACCCAAAGCATTCTATGATTCTATGTTTCTGTGATTCTATAAATCTCGAGAGAGTGAGGAAGTAATGTGTTTTTACCTTGACATGAAGGAGTCAGAGCCTCACCACTGTATCAAAACAAATGCAAGAAGGACTGATGATTCCAGCCATGCATTCCAGGTCATTTATCTGAGTCAAACACTTTCCAACTTGCAAAAGCTGTAAGGTGTTTTCACCACCTCTGGGGAAAAATTTGCATTGCCCAAATAGAAATAAAATAAATCGTTTATTTCAGTGTCTTCTTAGTGCCTAGGCAGATAGGATAAATCACAAACATTGTCCAAGACAAAAACAACAAATTTACTAAGCTGCTGTTCATTGGGTCAGACTATATGTTATACCCTTCACCATTCAAACAAAATGCATTTCATGATCAAAAATTTTTGTGCATCCCAAAAGCATTATGAATTTATAAGCAAATTATCAGCCAAATATTCCTCCAAGGTCTTTTGCCATTGCCTTGCATTCATCATGAGTTTTCACCAAAACCTACAGAATGTGAATGTTCAGAAGGCAAATGTTTTTGAACAGATGTGGGAGCCGGAATTCATGTGGGTTAGTGATTTGGTGAATGTGTGGATATAGCAAAAGTAGCAACAGAAATCATGGTTAAATTAGAACTAGAGTACAGTAGAATTAGACCAGAAATGTCATCTACACTGAGGTTTCTACCTTCATATATAAGCACCTTAGAAAAGGGCTCATTTTCTATATAGCAAATATCCCTGTGTGACAATGGGTGCTATGGGGGCCTTTGGAGGAAAAAAAATTGCCCTGACTAATTTATGTACCAGGCTCAAGCACAGGGATTCTGTGTTTAGAAACACAGAGGATGTATAGCCCTAGGAAAACAATCTTGCCCTTGTTGGAACTAGAGTACAGGATATGTGAGTTCTGTTCCTTTCCTTGGTTGTATAACTGTAGGTTGTAGCAGATGGAGCAAAACATCAGACCCACCTGGGACTTTGTTAGTGTTCACAGTCAACTGCCATTACTACATTCCCTGCTTCTTTTGTTACTACTCCAGCCTGAAATGAGAAAGACTAGTATTTTAGAAAGTACCAATTCAGATAAAAAGCAAAGTACAAGAAAAGATAGAAAATCACAGATTTGAGGCAGTAGTATACTGGAGCTATTTCTGAACGTCCTGGGTCCTCTGTACATGAGAAAAGTTTCTTTCTTTTGCTCAGTGATGCTTTTTCAGTAGATATTTTCTCTTTTTTTAAAAAAAAAATTATTTTCTTTTAGTGCTGGACTATCTTCATTAGCTGCAACGTGACTGACAGATTAATTTCAAATGATGATCTGTGGAATACACTGATGACACTGGGGATTATGTGGTGACCCACAGAAGCCGCGGGAAATGGAGATACTGTCACATTAGAAGTTAGGTGGCTAGATTAGCTTGATAGCTAGAACTTATTTATTTGGCTGATAATTACAAAGGGACTGTACAGAACACTACTTTTAGCAGGAGTTCAAATTCTGTATCAGTTGCCCATTTTTGCATAATTCCTTTACAGTTAAGAAATTATAAGCAAATACTAGAAGCAACTTACAGAGAGGAATAGCAGGGTTGTAGATAGTTAAGTTTCCAGTTGGAAATCTAATATATTGTTTTAAACCATAGTTCTAAGCAGTCAGTTGGCCTGTTTGGCTTTGTATTAACTGAATAACAAAACAAGTCACACTGAAGCACACACCACTTTGTCCAAGGCAGAGAAATAAATCTCTGCTTCTTTCAGTTTGATTGCTTCTGATGTCTCTGCAGTAAATATGGATCAGAGCAGCTAGTTGCAGAGACAGGGCACTAAACTTCCTTTAATTCTTGTTTTAAAAAGATATCTGCTTCTGTGGAGAAATTACTTGCCCCAGAATGCATCGAAACTAAAAGGCCGAATTTCTTTTTGAAAAGTGCTTCTCTTCTTTTGCCATCACATCTCTGATATGTGAAATATATCTCTACAGACCACAGAACAGAAGAACCTCCAAAGAATGCTGGAGCAGACTCTTCTCCATGAGTTCGTGTTTTTGCTTTTTTGCTTGGGTTTTTTTTGGTGCAGACGGTGGCAGAAACTGCCTGGGGCAGATAAAAGTAACTAAGGAGTTCTGGGATAGAACTGAGTTAACAAACATTTAGGCTCCACAAATTAAAACAAGCTTCTTAATTATGTGGGATGGAATGCATGAGGGTTCTCACAGAGAAAATTGTTTTGGTCTCAGATTTGTTGCCTGAGACATGTAACTACTTTAAGATTAACACTCAGTAACTTGCTGGAAATGAATTGTGCATGTCCTCAAATTTCTAAGAGGCTTAATTCTCACCTCAGCTACATTCCCTCTGAGGAGAAGGGAAGCTTTGTGCTTCTGTGTGTGTTGCCAAAAGACAGACCATGTTATCCCCTTATTTATTTAAACTCTTTAACTCAGAAGAACAGAAGATATGTATTAAATATAAAAGGTCTAGTTCAGCGTAAACACTCCTGTATTTTCTAGAAATTAGATGAAAAGCTAATTATTTTTAATGTGAGATTTTGAAGAAAAGCACTCTATTTATTTTTTTAAAAAAATTACATTGATACCTAAATCCCCCACAAAACTAGAAAATAAATCTAATCAATAATGAGATATAATAAAATCGTTACTGATTATTAGGAGTGAAAGTGCTTTATGCAAAAGAGTAACAAACTTTTAGGATCCCTTAGGAAAAAACATAGTAATAAAACTAGAATAAATTACTACAATCTCATCACCTGTTAAATAACTGAAATTCTTGAACGGGATTTGTGTTGTCAGAAGAGCTGTTACTTTTAAGCACTGAATTGCATGCAATTACAGTGTGCAGCTGGGCTGGGTTGACAATCTACCCTTCCGATTAAAAGAAGCATTTTTTTTTATACTTGTCTTTTGTCTTGAGACTTCTTGCTCTTTCTGTCTAACCCAAGGTTCCCCTCAAGGAGGCTGAGAAGGAAGGGGGGAAGTTCCTCTGGATCAGCTGACTACAGGTGGCTGTGATATTATTTACACTAATAAATTAGGAGCATTAGGCAATTAATTGCCATTTGCAGTATATAGCTTGTCCCCTTGACCTCCTTCAGCAGAAGGAAGCCTTGAATGTCTTACTTTAAATGGTGGATTAATTTTTCTTCAATATACTTGTTAAAGAAGATAAATACATTAGAGAAGACAAATCAGAGAATTAAACCTTGCATTTTATCTACACTTTGGCTCATTGCAGTCATGGACCAAGAAGAAGAACATCTTAAGCAGTAGGGGAATGCTTCCAGATTTTGAAGGGTCTTGCTTTTTCAGGAATATAATTGAGTCAAATTACGTGAGAACTGATTAATAATAAGGAAACTCATTTTCTTTGAAGAAGCCATCTTAATAAATTCAAAAAGTTTTTAGAAACAAATAGATTTTGTCATATTTTTGAACAGGAAAGTAGAAGATAATTTCTTCAGATTTCATTCTAATTTTACACTACCTAAATAGCTTTAAAAATTTATGTCAATAATGTGCAGAGCTTAGTTCCAACTTCACAGTTTAGAAATTATTAATTTACGATTTTATATTACAGTAGAATATTTATCTTAATTTTCTGATATTATATAATGCATAAGTAAAATTACATATTGTGCTTATTTTCTTGTAAAATATGTCAACAAAGTAATGGAGTGAGATGATTGAATGATTTCAATTTTACTACAAAAGTGTTTGAAATATTGGCTTTTAGTCCTGACACTGAGTTAGAAAAAAAACCCAGACCTGTTGGAAATCTCTATGAAATGGAAATAATGTCTTCCAACTTGCTGTGTGAATAAGTGGCAGATTTATGTATGAATAATATCAAATAAGAGAAGGAAATGAGTCAATCAATATAAAGCTGCTTCAGTAAAGACCTCAAAAATAAGAAAAGAATGTTGAAATCGATACCAAATTTAAGGGGAATCCTGCATGAAAAATTTCAGCGTTGATATTATTTATGGTCTACAAACACTTGCCCAGGGTTCAGTTCTGTTTTCTTTTGTCCCTCAGTAAACTGAATGAGAACAGGTTGCATCCTGCAGTCCCCATCTATAATTCCCAGTTAATAATCCAACCTTGAAAAGAACAGGGAATATTCCTCACCTTTGGCTTCGTTTGGTTTAACCACGCAAGGGATCACAGACAGTGAGTTCCTCTCCGATGCTGTGATGCAGGCTCAGTGAGGGAGTTTGGGGCCAGGTCCAGAGAGAGGTCACTGGTAACACCACATGCAGGCTCTTCATGCTTCAAGCTGTGGTCACAACAGCACTGCTGAATGCTATTACGAAGGCTGGACCCGTGCCCAACAGCTACTTTAAGCATGTTAGTAAAACCTTGAGTTGGTTCAGGTGTCAAATCTGCAGTAAATACATATAATTTCATGCTTGTGCACCTTGGACATTATTGCTTTTATGAACCAATTATTTCAATGGTGAATAATAATCAGCACTGAATCTTAAAGAGGCACACTCAGTGTATGTGTGTGCACATATTTCTTAGAGAAAGCAAGTTAGGCCCTGGGGCATAACAAATATATTGGTGAACTCCATTGGGAAACATGGGGATCAGGCCCATTTGGACATCTGAATTAACAAGCTTTTCCTTGTGGATTTTCTTCCACCTTCTTGAACACATGCTTTATGTCATCATGGAGCCTGAACACCTGCCCTCATTCCCACCAGCATAATACTGGGTATTTCCAAACTACCTGTTTATTACAATGTGTATGATGCATTCAGAGCCTCCTATTGCTTATGAAAAACACAGACTGAAAAGAATTAAAAAAAATCAATAGGTCAATACATCTGTAATTTTCTCAATTACAAATTGTATTTGCTATTCAACCAAGCCAAGTGCAGGGTCCTGCACCTGGGATGTAGCAATCCCAGGCACAAATACAGGTTGCGTGGAGAATGGACTGAGAGCAGTCCCGAGCCTGAGGAGAAGGACTTGGGAGTGCTCACGGATGAGAAGCTCGACATGAGCCGGCAGTGCACACTGACAGCCCAGAAACCAACCCCAGCCTGGGCTGCATCGAAAGAAGCGTGACCAGCAAGTCACGGGAGGTGATTCTCTGCACTCGTGAGACCCCACCCAGAGTCCTGTGTCCCTCAACATAGAAAGGACAAGGAACTGTTGGAACAGGTCCGGCAGAGGGCCACAAAGATGATAGAGGGATGGAGCACCCCTCCTATGAAGACAGGCTGAGGGAGCTGGGACTGTTCAACCTCCAGAAGAGAAGGCTCTGGGGGTATCTAGCAGCCTTCCAGTATCTGAAGGGAGCCTACAGGAGACCTGGAGAGGGACTCTTTGTCAGGGAGGGTAGTGGTAGGACAAGGGGTAATGGTTTTAATTTGGAAGAGGGGAGACTTAGGTTAGATATTAGGAAGAAATTCTTTGCTGTGAGGGTGGTGAGGCACTGGAACAGGTTGCCCAGAGAAGCTGTGGCTGCCCTATCCCTGGAGGTGTTCAAGGCCAGGCTGGATGGGGCTTGGAGCAACCTGCTCTAGGGAGAAGTGTCCCTGCCCATGGCAGGGGGGTTGGAACTCGATGATCTTCAAGGTCCCTTCTAACTCTAACCATTCTATGATTCTGTGGTTCTATGATTCTATTTTCTACAGTAACCAGACTTTCGAAGAATGTTCAATGGAATCTTTTACCCATTTTAACTATGTCATCATTGACTGGATGCATACAACAAATCTCAAATCAAGGGATTTGACTTAGATGAAAGTATAGTTTGTCATGAATGATATTACATGAGTATTGTGTTGCATAATTCCATAAAATTCATGTTTCTGGGGAATTGATTTTCTTTTGGAAGTTCCCAGGTCTATTTTTGGTAAAAGCTAAGTCTCATTTTGCTTACTTTTCTTCTCCTCGTGGCAAAGATAACAAAAAAGAAAATGAGTACCTTGAAGCTGCAATGACCTTCACACAAAAAATTACTTGTAAAAGAATTTAAATTGTTGATGACTTTCATAATTGTCTTTTTATTTTATATCATTTTGCAATTACTTTATTATAAAACATTAATCCTTTCCTCACTTTAGATGGTTCGTTACGCATAATGCTGCACATGAGTAAGACTTCAGTGGCTCTCAAATACAATGAGTTGGGTTCACCGAATTTGTAATTGGAAATCTCCTGTATGTTTTCAACATTCATCTCAGATGAAGATAGAATATCATATTCTGGAAGACTAGTATTATTTTCATTTCATTTCTCTATAATAATGAAACATTTCATTTGGGTCAACAGCCTTATCAGGGGAATCGCCTCCTTACTACCATTTTTTTTTTTTTTGTCTCTATTCCTGCTAGGTGAAAGACAATTTCCATCTGCAAATTGTTCCATGTCCTGTGGGAGAAAAAACTTTTCATCCTCAGCCATACTCCTGGTCAATCAGTGCATTAAATATATTGATATATTTGTAGGATTTCTTCAGCATTCCTAAAAATGCATATCATGAAAAATGCACCTATGCCTTCCCTATAACATACTGGTTTGCTTGTGATTGCAGCCATAGAGAAGCACTAGTGTCAACAAGAGGAAAAGAGTTTTTGAGCCTGGGCTGCCATTGCTTTTTGTGGTTCTTGTCTCGTTAAGGAATTCTCAGCAAAAGGGCCAACTTTGTATCCATCTCCTTCCCCCCTCCAGAGATGGCATCACCTGTCTCTTGTCCTCTTCATTACGGGCCTGTCCAGAGAGAGAATCTCCAAAGGCAGTGGGGAAATGTCATTAAACACCACTGCTTTATAAATATAAATATATAAAGAATATATAGGGAAGTGTGTAGCTGCTGTCCTTTCTCTGGAAGCAATCAGTGGTAAATAGCCAGAAATGTGCACAAGAACAAGGCAAAAATACAGCAATTCTGCCTTCCAGCCCTCAGTAGTCTCTGGTTTGCTGAACTAGATCTTTGTATCTGGTGTGTCTGTTGTTGGTTAGGGGCTTCCATACTCAATTCATACTGAATTTTTTGTCTTGTCCCTTCTGAGTTTTCCAGGTCCAAATACCCTGAGACTTTAGTGATGTTTCTAAGATTACAACTTTCATGTTCTATGGATGAGAAACCAAGTTTCATTGATTCTTTCCTGTAGGTACCTAAAGGAATCTGACCTGTGTCTTTTTTAAATGCCATTTAAATTGCTCCCAATCCACTGGAGAAAAGCTCACTGAAAACTTCCTGAACTATATAGGCTTCTAAATGGTGCCTGATATCAGGCATATAAGATCTAGCACACCCTCCAGATTTGAACAAATATATATATTATTTAGTTGCAGTCTCTTGGGGAAGTAAGAAAAATCTAGAATAAGTACTGAGTTTTGTAGTTGTCAGAAACAAATCTGCTCCTACTTTGCTTCAGGGGGCATTTTTTTCATGTGAGATCAGCACAGTTTTTCTGCTGTTTGGGTTTTTTTTGGCATTTGTAACACAGAAGGCCAATATTCTTAGTGTTACTATTCATAAAATCTTTCTGTAACTTTTTAAAATAAGATTTTTAGTCCCTCAATGACCTTCAAGATGCTTTTGCTTTAGTTTGCTCAGACAGGTAATGTGTTATGATCAAAATAATGTATCACCTAGGACTGGAGCTTTGATTTGGGAAATGACCAGCCAATCTGTGCTAATAGCCTAAATTATATCCTGAAGGTTTTTAACCTGACCTGTTGTTTTGCAAGTCACAGTGCAAACTGGCACCTTTTCACATGACTATTTCCAGTTAAGTGTGAATTTCTCACCTCTGTTTCTTTTTCTTATTTTTAAGGACAAGATCAATGATCTCAAAGATATCAGGATTTGCCTGCTCAGCTCTCTGTATTAACTTCAATACATAATTTTTCCTAGACTTTTCTGTGGTTTAGGCTTGTTTGGTATTTTAGCCCTTAGATCAACAGCTCTCCTTCTCCCCCAAGACCTTCCAGGAGTGTTCAGATGTTGGCTTTCTCCCAGATAAAAATGTCACTAAATCTTTTTAATCTCAATGCCATAATTTTTTATTTTGTTGTTGTTTTCCAAACAAATAGCTCATGGACCAAACCAAATCCAAATAACAGTCTTCAGCAATTCCCTAAAGAAGTGTGAAATATGTGATATGTACACTGATGCTATAGTGGCACAAGTTGGTGTGTCTGTTTTAGGCAGTAGTTTGGCATCAGCCACATGGCCCAAATTTTCCTTCTCGGTTACTTATTGAAATCTGTTTTCTTTTCTTTATCTTTATTCGATGCTTTTCAGTCTCTGCACAATCAAAGCATTCTGATAGTTTCTTCTATCAGTTTCTCCTGTTCCTTGAAGTTCTCAAATTAGAATTCAGAAGAAAAATATTAGAAGTTATTTCACATTGCTCGAATGAATAATCTTAACGATACTCTTTTTAATGATGCTCTTTTTCTTTCACCTCTTGGAGTCTCCATCCTCTCCTATGGTTGCCAAATGCCTTCCTCATCTCTAACTTTAACCATTCTCTGAGGTCTGTGCTCCTAATCCCTTGCTACAGTACCTGCATGATTAATTGGCTTGTCAAATACATCACTATGTGCGCTTGGATACCATTATTAATCAATTAATCACTTCAACAAAGAAAGTGTTAATGCTGTTCTATCACCTTCAGACAATTCTAGAACTGAAACAGGGAGAGGACTTGAGCTTGCATTCCATCCTGACCCTGCACATGCACAGCAATATAAAACACAGATTGTTGACATTTCGATATCTTTGAAGAGAGTTGTATTGGAGACAGGCCACCAATAGCATATGACGTTAAGACTTCTTAGAAACAGACACTCTATTGCATGCTTCTCTTCCAGGAGTTGACCAATGACACCATTACAAGAGCTCATGGTGAGAAATGAGGGTCACAGTGGTTTTATGGAGACAAACAGTGTCTACTAGTAATAGGCTTTGTCATTACTATAATATCGTTACATCAGAGGGATGCCCCTGAAGGGACTTGTTTGACCTTTCAGAGGTGGACCATCCTGTCTTTTATCTTTTGGCTCTGGGTACATCAAGATGTCTGCTTGAGGCTCCTTCCTGTTTTTTGCTTTTTTTCTGAACCAACATTCTTTCTATTCTTTCTCTAGTCTCTACTTCAGTCTTGTTTTTACCTTGATGCCTTATTTCAGGTCTGCATCAACTCTTGGCATTTCTACTCTATCCACACTCCTAATCCACCCCATTAAGGCTAATCAACAATTAGAATGTTACAGAGATTTATTTACAGTGAACTAGTTCTTATATTTACCTTAAAACTAAATGAAATCTTCCAAAATAGATTCCCCTCCTCCCCCTGAAAAGTAATTTGACTTTATTCTTATGTTAAATGCATTTTGAGTTAAGGAATTGAAATTTATGGGTTATACTATGTTCACAGTAAATCCACTGACTTCATGGTACCATTAGAAATGTACATTGTAGGGAAAGGGAGAGTTTTAAACTACAGACTTCATTTTCATTAAAAATCAGAGGGAGGCATAGGAACTGCATAACCTATCTTTTGAGCCAAATATCTCATCTCAGTTACACCAGTATAGAGCTGAGGAAGAGGACTTGGGATGACAAATCTTTATTTTGGATTTAGACAGGCTTAACTGGCAGCAAATTTTAGCTCGTTGTCTTCTCTTGTTTATCTAACAAATTACATTTTTACTAGGAAATATCTACTGTATTTTTGGTGTATTTGCTGGAGGAACAAGAGGCATAATGTTTTGATTCATTTTTATAACCCCTCCTAAGAATGTCACATATTTCTTTATTTATATTTAGGCTGACTTTTTACAATTCTCCAAGGAGTATGTGAAGTTTCAGAGGGGAGTTGTTGAGAAAGAAATTTCTGAAAGGCTGAGTCTTTCCTATTGAACAGCATTAGCTTTGATATTGCAAAAGAAAAAGCAGTTCTATTGATTTTCACTAACTTTTCACCCTCTAGGAATAAGAAGTGTGTAAGAGCTCCTGAGCCAGCCAGATTCTTTTATTATTAGCAAACATTGAAACTATAGCTGCTGCAAGAATGCAGACCGCTTGTTTCTCTTCCATAAAGCAGAGCTGGAGGAATGGATATGGATACATGTGTACAGTGGATTGGGGATGCTTGGGGTACACTGGTTTGGATGTAAGAAATATTAAAACTAAAACAAAAGAACACATTTTATGAATACTCGTGAACAGAGTGCTGTACTTCACTGCACTCTTCACTGAATGGAGTACCAGGAAGCACTCTTCTTGACCTGTGCTGACAAATGGCAATTGAATTCATAGTATGATCATGGCCACAATATAAAACAGGTTCTTTTGGATTCTTCAGTGCCTGGTTAAGGACTTTTAAGGTAGGAACATGACAAATGCAAAAAATTGATTACAATATTCCTTTTATTTAATTTAAAAGCTGGGATTCGCAATTAACAACTTCTCTAATATGACGAAAGGTTTTAAACTGAAAGAGGGGAAATTTAGATTAGATATCATAGAATGAATCATAGAATCATAGAATGAATCATAGAATGGTTAGAGTTGGAAGGGACCTTAAAGATCATCAAGTTCCAACCCCCCTGCCATGTGTAGAGACACCTCTCCCTAGAGCAGGTTGCTCAAAGCCCCATCCAGCCTGGCCTTAAACACCACATTGCGAAGAAATTTTTTCCTGTGAGAGTGGTGAGACCCTGGAAGAGGTTAATCAGAGAAGTTGTGGATGTCCCATCCCTGGAGGTGTTCAAGGCCAGGTTGGATGGGGCTTGGAGCAACCTGGTCTGGTGGGAGGTGTCCCTGCCCATGGAAGGGGGGTTGGAACTTGATGATCTTTAACATCCTTTCCAGCCCAAACCACTCTATGATTTTATGATTCTATTATTTGAGGCTGAGACAGACCATGTTGCATTTGCAGTTTAATACTTGCTTTTTTTTTTTGTTGATTTGTTTATACCATAAACTTGTGCCCAACTGAAAGCTCCAGCAGCACAGCAGTGCATTAGAAATTCACAGGATGTGCTGAGGCAATGGTATTAGCAAGCACAGAAAGAGCAGAAGTGACTGGCAGTGCTTGGAGTCAGCAGCAGCCCTCAGAAGACCATCTTTAGGAGTTTTTCTAACCACTTCCTGGGTCATGGTAGATTTTTTTTTCTGCCTACAGAGCACAAAACATGGAGTTTAGGAATCCATCGGCTTCTGAAAGAGAGGATCGTTTCACTATGCTCCTAAGCATGCTAGAGTGATTGCAAATAACTTTCTGCCCATTAAGAAATAACAATAAATACAATAATAATAATAATTAAAAAAAAGACTCCTCCCAATTAAATAAATAATAAACAAGCTCCAAGGGCAAAGGTCTATTTTGAAGACTGGTAGTAAAATCCTATTGGCAGCGTTGGAAGAGGATGCTAAGACTTGTGCCTATTTTTCTTTACTTGAGAAAGCCTTCAGAGTGTTATTATTTAGGCTTTAGCATGAAGCATGGCAAAGCTAAATCATAATTGATTAACTTGGGAAAACTGTAATTCAACTTTTCCTTGTGTTATAAGTATACATTATAGTATAGGCTTTAATATTTATTTTTTTCTGTACATTTTTTTTTTTAATACCCTGAATAAGTGCAGAATGCTACAGATTCAGCATTACACAAGTAACCATGCTTCTGATATCAGTTCTTGATTTATCATCTGGAATAAAATGTTCCTCCTGTAGCTTTTCTGCATATCATATCAGTGAGATAGTCACTGGGATGTTTGCTGGGGTGGCTACATGCTGCATTCCAAAGCTTTCTGCCTTGTGCTCTGATCTCAGGCCATGCGGAAGGAAAAAGTATCCTGACTCCTCTAGACCTTTCTCTTCTGTTTTACAGTTCTAGTTATTTCTGAGGATTTCTTATATCAAGGGCACATATTATACTTGCTGTGCATCCCATTCATTCTTTGCTAACAGCTAAGAGAGTCCACACACAGCAAATTAGCTCAAAAGTCACTGTCAAAGTATTTATTGACCTGATTTTCCCAGTTGCTAACAAGGTAACCTTGTCTTATTTTCATATAAGAAAGCTGCTGCCTTAAATGTCAGCTGGGCCACTGTGCAACAGAACTTGTAAAACCACAATACAATAGAATTGAGAAAATATGAGCATGCTAGAAATAAAATCATAATAGGATAAGAACAAAATAAGAAAATAGAAGACAATAGAAAAATGAAACAAAAACCTGGGTGTTTGGGATTTCTTGGGGCTGATAAAATATAATTCAAGAGTCTTTAAAGATATATCCTGAATAGAGGTCCCTTAGACTCTATGGAAAGGACTTTGGGGAAAACCCCCAACTTTTTCAAATAGATCCATTCCCTTTTCTTTTTTTTTTTGTTAACATTGAATTTTATATAGATTTTTCTAAGCTATATTGATACAAAGTTCATTAGCAGCAGTTATTGCTGTGGTTTAGATGAAGCAATTTTGCTTTTATCATTGTTACCCAACATGTTCAAAATGGTAAATCAGGTTACAGAAATCATTACTGTTGAAAATGGGACAAGAGATGACCTCATTACATGAACTTATATAACTACTCCACCTCTTAAGGCAGAATCAGTGAGAGCTTAAACATTCCCAGATAGAAACCTGTCCAGTTTGCTCTTAAAAACCTCCACTGGTGGAGAATCTTAAGCTCTCTAGACAAACTGTCCTGCTACTTAACTATCCTTACAGCAGAAGGTTTTCTTAATGTTTAACCTCAGTCTCCCTTGCTGCCATTTAATCTCATAAAATTGGTATAAAAATCATGAGATTTTAAAAGTAATATCCCTTGTGATCTTCATATTATTTGTCCTCTAGTGCTTGATCCTTTCAGATTAAACTTTCCAAATGTCTCTTAGCAGCCATGAGAATTTGAAGCTTACTTGCTGAAAAGAGAACTGAAAGTCAAATTTCTTGTAATGTAATATAACCCTGTAAACTGGGATTTCAACAAGAAAATCAACCCGAAATTGTAGGGCTTGTAATAAAAATGCAAGAGCAAGAAACTGTGAGAAATCCATGATAGTTGACGTGCCAGATTCTGTCAGCCTACCTCAGACTGGGCTATGCACTCACAGAAATGAATGTAAATTTAAGGCCTGGTTCAAGACTCCCTCAGATCAGTAAAAATAAGGAGAAATTGTTAAACTCAGTGAAGTGTAAACTGATCTTTAAGAATGAAAAGTTGGTTTTCTTGTAAAAGAGCCATTTTTTAAGATGTTTTCTGTGAACTGGCTCCACTAAAAAAATGTAAGGCAAATAGAAGCATGCTGTGCATATTTAAGTATTATTAAACCAGATCAGCTGGAACAAGCGAATTTGGGGCTAGATTAATTTTGAAAGATTTTCTAATGTTAATTAATGTGTGTTCCTGAAACCTACTTATTAGACAGCATTAGTGGAAAGAGGTAATCTAGCTGCACTACATCTCAGGGAAATTATGCATCTCTTAAATTTGTTCTTGGTGCAATTAATTACAACAACATTAATTGTTTTAGATAAGGGAGAAAAAAAGTTTCAGTAGCACCTGAAATACACAATTGTTGCCCTGTGTCTCCGAGTTATGTATTCATTGGATTGTTAGGGAAGTAAATTATAAATTTATCTGATTTTAGCAATCTATCAGCTCATCATTGTTGTACCCAATATTTTCTTTATCTGACATAGGACTGAAGATGAAGGGCTGCAACATCCTTAGCTGCACTTAGATGCCAAAATTATTTTCTTGTACATTTGCTCCTGGCTGGTAGACTGCAACCACTTATTTCAGGTGATGGGACATTGCTGCTGCCATCTGTGCCTGAGTTACTTGGGAACTGGATTACTGCAATACATTATACGTAGAAACGAAGCATAAGTCAGATAAGATTGAGTTTTGACCTATAAAGGCTCTTTCAGCCTCAAATCTGAAGACCAGCAGGACTTTGCAATAATGTCACAGCTGCAATCAGCAAACGTGCTAAACATGCACCCTTGTTCTAAAGGATCTTCCACCAATGAGTCTTCAGGGAGGCATCCTGACTATCAGCTACCAATCCATGCATCTTCAGGACAAACTACAACCCATGTTTCTGCCATGTCTTAGGTGCCAATAGGGTAACAGACTAGGAAACTGAAAAAGCTCAATTGTTTGTCTAGTTCTGCCACTGACATACAGGCTGAAGAAGTCATTTTGCTTCCTTGTGCCTCAATTTCCTTTCCTATCATTTGCCTGTGCAACTAAGACCAATCACTTATCCGTCTACAACTGTTATTTTTACTTTTAGAGTGTTTACAACAAGAACAGCAGTAGGGGAACATGCACAGACACTCCTAAGAGAAGTCTATCATTCGTTGACTGAACCTTGATGCTCTTCTGCCCCAATACAATTACCTCGGAATAAATGCTTCTCCAAATATAAATCCAACACAGCAAGGTTCAACCGGGCTACAGCCTGAGTTTATGACAGTTGATATCCGTGTTGGCTTACTCCAACAAACAACTGGTCTGATGGGGTTTCCATCACACATCCTCCCAGCTTCTGACAGTTAATCACTCAAAGACTCTGAGTGCCGGAGTCTGTGTCCAGACAGTTTTGGGTTTTATTTGCCATTTGATTTATCCTTAATGCAGTTCTGTGATGCTCTTTTAGAAACAGTCCTGCTTTTGTCTTCCATTATGGTCTGAGAAAGAAAAAACACAGTATATGTTAGTACATATTGTTAGAAATAGTACAGGCTTTTATTTGTTTTAAACTTCCTGCCCGATAATTTCATTGGATCTCCTGTAGTTCTTTCTTTATGTGAAAGATAAGTAGATTTTATCTTTTAACTTCTCCCTTATTTTTGTGATTTATGGACTTTATTTTATTTCCCCTTCACACATCTCTTTCTCTAGCTGAATAGTCTTGCCTCATTTTTTTTTCTCGTGTGAAAGCTGCACTTTTCTTATATTCTAAGAGAGCTCAATTAGTTACAATGGATTTATACAATAGTTTCCCTGTGGGAGTGTTTTACAAATGGAGTGAAACCCTGATTTTGGATCAGGTCTGTACACATTACAGTAACAAAATCAATTCTGATACAAGCTAGTGTCTGTATTTATGCCAACTGATAAGACTGGGGTCAATTGCACCGTGGTTTCATTCAGACCATTTTTGGAAGAAGATGCATTGATTTCTGTTCACATTAGTGCACACATTTCTAATAGATGATAACATTGCTTTGAGCTCTAGATCTTTGTTTCAAAACTAGTGTTGATATAAACTCAAGTAAATAAACGGAATAAAAAATGCACTGTTTTCCTTTTTCAGTCTTCAGAAAAGTGCTTTGTTGTGTGAATTACTAAAATGCACCGGCATCAAGGTTTAGTTATTCTATGGAAGCATATTCATTCTATGGAATCCAAACTCTTGGAGGTGTGCCACAGAGACTATACTGTGAGCAACACACACAGGGATACTTTGGAAAAGTGGGTGGTTGTCCTGATATTAATGCCAAAGAGTCACTCGGACAAAATATGACTTCACTCTAAGCTTTCACACAGTTTTTGCTCCCTTGAAGTTTGTTCAGTGCTATTTTATGCAACAGACTTTCAGAACTGCCAAGTTAGAGAGAAAAGTGGGAGCTGTTTTTGTACTTCATGCTCCCCATGATTAAAGAAATCAACCTAAATGAAAGCCATAGCTGACGAAGATAAAAACTGCTGCATAATCCCACTCTATGAAGATTCTAAATACACTGTAACACACACACACGGGCGGATGTGCAAGCACAGACACAAATGCCAAGCATGGGATTATGCTGTAAAGCAGATTTGATTGCCACTACCCTGCTGTGTCTCTCATCCCTCCCCGGTAGCTTATTTGAGAGTAAAGGCATAAAGAAATAAAGACAGTGCCTGATGTTCTCACTGTGTGTCTGGCTATTCCTTAGCCATGATTCAAAGAGCCACCAGCAAATTATAACCCAAACAAAAGCAGATGCTCAAAGAGAAAAAGTCTGATTGATTTTCATTACATGTTCTAAATGTTTCTTTTCTTCTGGAGCATGCCAGTGACCTGTACCAAGTAATAAGCAAAGAAAAAACTCAGGCATCGCAGGTCAGAGAACTGTTTAATTGATAGTATTAAAACATGGCTCTTGCTATACTGAATTTATACAGTATAGCAATTACAAAAAAATCCCTTTTTTGTTGGAGATGTCCACTTTAAATCAGGCATTAGTAGATTGTAGGACTACCATTAAAGGACTACTAGGCTGGAATGCCTCCCAGACATTACTTTCATTTTGTGTTAAAATGAAATCCAGCTGTTCTTGCAAGCAACTCACTAGTCCAGGCCACTAGTGTCCTGTGACTATAAAGAATACAAACACTTGTAGTAATACTTCTTTCTGTAATTTGTTTGTTTGCCTTGTTTCCAAAACTGCAGTGCAAAAATGACCAGGACTTACACTTTATCACTCATAACTGTATGACAGAGACCAACTTCTGCGACATTAAGCAAACAGAGAAACATTAGTCTGGAAAGACCCCAACAGAGAACTGAAACCCCTTCCTCCTGGAGCTATTAAAAATAGTGAGGCAAAACCTGATGTAAGCCAACCTCCTTCTGTACAGGCACACTCCATTTGTTATGAAAAATAGCCCAATTATGCTCCATTTCAGCATGCAGAAAAATGATCCAACCACGTAACCATAGATAATAAATTCAGCATGTATAAATGGTCCCAGCACAATTAGTTGCTAGACTGAGGCAATTTAGCCCAAAAGAAAACTAATAGTTCTAGCACTCACTGAGGAGAGATCTAAGACAGCGGTGCAGTGTGGCTGTATCCCAGTTCAAACTCCATGACTGAGAGGAGCTAAGAACTGAATTTCTTAGTAAGTGTGTGACACAGGCAGAAAAGCTCTGATGTAGCATAGCTAGAAAGGAGAAAAAAACTTCAGCTATTTTCCTGACATATCCTTCACAAATCAGAGTCATAGCTGGGCAAAGTGGATAAAGTAAAGGCACCCTGAAAGGGCAATTCTTTTAACTCTTAAGCTTCCAGTCCTCCTGGATACTGGTGCCCTTGCACTCACAGAAAGCTAGGTTGGTAATCTGAGTTTATAAAGCAGTTCACCCTCTAAAGCACACACAGCAATTTCATTCCTCCCAGTAGAAGTTGCCCTTTCAGCTCTGGATCTCAGCAACCATCCAGCTCCCTACAACCAGCTGAAGTGTGAGCTGGTTTCTCTCAAATGATAAAACTTTCCTAAAGTGAACAGCAAAATGAAGGATGCCAGAGTTTTTATGATGTGGAAAAAGAAAGTCTATTTCAGTTCATTCTTAGATTTCTTACACAGTTTGTCAGTCACTGATTTGAGGTGTTCTCCGACTGTTTTGAAGATGCTTTCCTGCCTAAGGATTCTTTTCTGAAAAGGAAAACAATAAGAAGTTCGAAAATGATCCATGGTCATATACCTTATGATTTCAGATTGCCTCTACTTAACAGACAAGAAATGAGAAGTCTGAGGAAATTATGGGTGCTGTACTGCACAGCAGGATTGAATTAGACCCTGTGGTTCCAAGCTCTGCTGCAAACCATGCTCAGCAGACAATATGAGAAACACTGCAGAGATTAGAGTCCTGTTAAAGGAGCAGAGACATTACTATAAAAAACCTGATCTGGCAACTGAGTTATAAAGGAAATGTGACCAAGTGATAGATTCTGGAAAGCACAGAAGTAAGAAAACTTTCAAAACTTTCAGACTCTCCTGTTTGACACAGCTTTTGCTGCTGAGTGACAGGAGATGACCTAATGTATTGAAGGCTGCAGACCTTTTGCCGTATATCTCAGAGAGCCAGAAGCAGAATAAGGCAGAAAAAAAAACATTAGCTGCATACTGATCAGTTAGACAGAGAATGTCTGATGTTCCTCTTTAAGTCTAGTGCTTCTGAAAGCACACGTTTAATGGTTCAGATCTGCTATGACCCCCTGGAGAAACAATGGCATTTCTGGGCAAGTACTGATAGTCATGCTTTTTATGTTCTGACCCAGCATTGCAGTTACAGCAGTACATGGAATGCTACCAAGAACTTGGATTATCAGAGTGTTGGAATATCTGTGAACTTTGCCATGTATGCCAGTAACAACAGCAGTGGACATGTACACATGCAAAGAACTGGAATGCCATAGAAGCAACCATGCTGGGCTCCTTGAGTTAGCCATAATTTTGCCTCTGAATATTTAGTAAGAAGTTCTAATTCTCCTTTGCTGTAAACTAAAACTGACTGCAATACAGGCTATTGTATATACCTTTGAGATAGATGGAACTTCCTATGTTCAAGTTTGTGCCTTGTTACTTCTTGTCCTGTCACTGGGCACCGCTGAAAAAAGACTGACCCCATTCTCTTGACACCCATCTAAGTATTTATAGGCATTGATCAAATCCCTCCTCGATCTTCTCTTCTCCAGACTAATAAGACCCAAGTCCCTCAGCCCTTCCTTATAAGAGAGGTGTTCCAGTCTCCTCATCATCTTCATAGCCTTTTGCTGTACCCTCTCCAGCAGTTCCCTGTCCTTCTTGAACCAGGGAGCCCAGAACCGGTCCCAGTGCTCCAGATGTGGCCTCATCAGGGCAGAGGGGGAGGGTGACCTCTCTCCATCTCCTGGCCATGCTCTTCTTATTGCACCTCAGGATGCCATTGGCTTTCTTGGACACTGAACCAATGGTCAGTCTTTAGAGATACCAAACCCTCTGCAGATTGAACTACACACAGTTTAGCAGCAGAAACTGGAACTGGCATGAATCTCTGCAGATGAGGTTCAAGGGACCAATAGGCTACTTTTGGACATACTGATGTGTTTTTCCCAGCATAGGTGCTGCAACTGTTTGTATCTATCAGTGTGTCTATATTGCTGCCTTGGCCCTTACAACATTTGCTGTATCATGTGTTCCACTGAATTTATGTGGAGCTACACAATGAGAGAAACCAAACATCACGAAATTCTCTGAGATCAGCTGGATTTACCAGCCCCATCATTTTCCGATTGCCCCCATTTACACAAAGATTTTCTGAGTTCCAGAGCTCACAATTTAATCCTATAAATCATTGGATAATGTTTTTGTTGCTTTACTGTTCTATATACTGAAAATTTTTGGTAATGAGAAATATTCTTAAGATTTCCAGAATTATTGTTGTTTCAAGCAGAATTTTAGAAGTATATAATTAAAGGAAGCATACTGTTCTGCAGGTAGTTATTCCCTGGGTACAGATCTTTTTTCACTACTTGTTTCAGATGAGCCTCGAAGTCCCAATCTTTGCAAAATGAGCTTTGTATTTCGCAGAATATGTACTTTTACTGGAATAGAACTTTTTCTCAAATGGATTTTAAAAAACCCCTTTCCCCCCTTTACAAAAACTTTTCCCTTCTGTTTGAATTTACATTAAAAAGTCTACAGGTTTTCCATTAACTGACATCTAGAATATCTAAGGAGTGTAAGAAGCATAAATTAATATCTTACCAGACTGAACATCTTTAAAAAGTAAATTTCTTGTGGCTTTTAGTAATCTGGTGTGATTTCTGGGAGACTGAAATACCACATTCTGATGGCACCATGTGTGTGTCTCTCTCCCTCAGTGGCACAGTTTGATTCAGTTATCCTTACTCTGAAATCTTTTGATGTGACCTGTGATAATTGAAGCTGTTTGTGCTGTATTAACCTAGAAGGCTACAGATCAAAACTGCCAGAGTGTGAGATCAAGCCGGCTTGGCTGAAATGAAAGCTACATGACCAGCTGCCAGAATTGCCATGGAGGCATTAGGAGCAGAGGCTATGAATATGTCCCATATGATATTTTTTTCTCATGAGACAGAAACTGTCACAGAGTTAGTCATGTTGATTAATGTCCAACCACTTTAGTGTTCTTTTTCTCATGGGTTTTTGTTTACAGACTGACTGACGTGCTTATAGTACCGACAAGGACTAAAGACTTGTAGAGGCATAGTTGTGGAGTTTGGGAGAAATTCTTGCATGTTGGTGAAGTAACAAACCTCTGACACCCTCCTCATTGTCCAGGTGACGCCTGGAGCCAAGGGATGTTATTGTCCTTTCTGGGAACCCAAGACTGTCCAGCATTCCAGTGTTGAAGGGAAGGAGAAACCACCTTCATTTCAGTTCTTACTGCATCTAATGGTAAGCTATTGCCTGAAGGTTTCGGGTAATTTCTGAACTTGCAAAGTTTGCAGCTGCAGTTCACGAGATTCCCATGTTCCTACAGAAAAACACGGTGTTGCCAACAGCTGAATCTCTGTAACTAAAAGTTTTAAAAAATAAGAAATAATACCTCTGACCAAAATGCTAAGTGCATTTTCCTGAACTTCATGGAAAACTGAAATGCTTAAATATATCTGGGTTTGAGCTTCCAAAGCATTAGGAAAAAAGCTTCTTTGGAACAGAAAATAATTTGAATAAAAAATATCACCTTATAATTGAAAAAATACTGTTTATTACTGAAAACTTGAATATCAATGCTCTGCTTATTTTTCCTTGATAAAAATCAACCTGAATTTGCATTTTTTCAGAGATGGAAGAACTGAGGTCAGATTTTTCAGACAGGTGCTCATCTAGTTCTACAAATTAAAGATGATTTATAATTAAAGATGAGACTATGATTTGGGCCTATCTAAACTTGCAATGTCAAAAAAGCAACTAAATAACTCTGTGAAAGAAGTATTCCCTAGGGACAATTAGAAATAAAGTCTTCTTCATTGATGTTATGGTATCATTGATGAAGTTAACCGCCACATATAATAGAACACAGAAGTTTCAATCACAAGTATTTATAAATAATAGATAAATCTTCATTTTGCTAATAATAATGGAGCCCATAGAGACTTACTTTGTCATACCCTGGGCCTTGCTGGAAAAAGGTGAAATTCCCGTTGTTTTGTTGATCAAGGATATAAGTTTATCAGTTGCTTTAAACATTTCCTTGAAGTATTCCATGTTTTGGGTTTAATTATTTAGTCTCACTACCAAATGTCTGTTTCCGCTGATTCTTTTCACTTTTTCTTTGGTGTTTTTCCTTTTCTTTGTCCTCTACCTTCCTCCTCCCTTTTTTTAAAATAACAGAATGAAAAGACACTTAATATAAATTGGGAAAGGCCCTCCTAATGTATCTCTGTTTGTTTGTCTATACAATGGTTAATTAAGAAATGTGCATTCCAGGCTGCTATTCAGTGGGTGAAGTTTGCAAGCAGCCTGTTTTAGAAGTGGGAAAACCATTTGCCTGTGTTTACACCCAGCTAAAGTATAGCTTTAGAGTGATTTAATGTTCTGTTAATGAGATAGTAATTTGTAGAAGAACGCCTTTCCCTCCTTTGACCTTTGGATCATTTAGTATTGCTCTAGTGTGGTAACCATCTGAAGTCAGCTTTTCCAGTTCCTCCATTGTACATCTTTTGAATAAATCTCAGTGTGGTTTTCAAAAGGTTAATGCAGGTTAATTCAAAAAGGTTCAGATAGAATAGAACATTTAGAGCATCTCTCCTCTTTTGTATTGCTTTATCCGCCAATGTTCAGCCTGGTTGGCTTGTCTTTCCATACACGGGCTTCATCCTGTCATGATAATATGGGCTGGAAGGTCGAAGGATGGGCCTAGGATGTAACTTCTGCAGCACTGGGCTAGTGGGGTGCCACATATGGCTTCAGGTCTGGGATGATCTGACAAGACAGACCGCCTTTGTAATATCCCAGCCTCCTTCAGAACTGGAATTGGAGGCATTAGATGGCAGTGTTGTACTAAAAACTTGGGCTGGCAGGGGAAGGTGACTTCAGGGTCCTGCTGATGGCACCCTCATCACTGCCAGAAGAAGAGAACATCTCATTCATCCCCAGTGTGCCCACCCCTTGCTGCTTTGCCCCCCTCCCTGGGTTCACTGTCCTCCTCAGCCACTGCACCAAGAGAGAAACAGGCTCATCCCTCCTCCTCTCTCCTCTTGGTCTTTCGTTTGTCATCTGATGATTAATAGCTCCGTGTGAGTAATAACAAAAGAGAAAAGTTATTTGTGCATGCTGCTGTTACTGAACAGCAGACAGATTAAATGCTGCATGATGCTGAGTTTCTTAATGAGAGTATTTGTTTGAATTTGTTTCCCTCTGGTGTGTGTGTATTTTTTAATGCTACTAGAGGGACTTCATTAATCAATAGGTTTTATAAGGGACTACGTATTTTAGCAGCAAATTGTCAGTTACAATTCGTTGCTACTTGGTTTGTCCTCCAGCACTGTTTACTTCATTGTTCCCTATTAATCAAAGTCACAGAGGTGAGGACAGCTAGGAAAACTTGTGCGGGGTGTTTCTGTTCATCCATTTATCCTGTGATTTGTTAGTCTCTACCCATCCCTCAGAGTCTTCCACTTACTCAGGTGGATCCATGTCATCATCTCTAGGGCTAGAAGAAGAAAGTGCCGATTTTTGGTTTTTACTGACCTGAAGTCTCTTTTTTTTTNACAACAAAAGCCTCTATTTTGCAGTTTTGAGGGATTCTGTACTGGGATTTAAAAAAACTGAAGCTCATAGCGCCCTCAAAGTCTGGTCAGCCTTACCTAATTTAGCAATGGAAGCAATAGCGCGTGGATGTTAAGTGTCTTGTCCAAGGTGACACAGCAGCTCTGTAGCAGAACAGGGACTAGGACACAGACTCCTCACCTCTCCATTTTGTCTCTTCTCATCTTTCCACAGATTCAGCCACCAGACTGCACTAGGAAACCTGATGTTCAAATAGTATTAAATCTTAAGAGCTGCTTGCATAGTGCTAATTCAAATCCCAGTGATACATGCAGTCATTGAGCAATGCTGATCAACTACATTTCCCAGATGGGACAACTACATTTCCCTGGCCAAACTTTCTTCCTTTATAAGAAAGTCTATGTGGAGATCTCAAGGGTTTCTTTGCACACTTACTGGCTTTCCAGATGCTTTATTCCTTTACAGTGTAGCAAATACTGTAAATGAAAAAAAATCATTAGAGAGTTTTCATTAGAAAGTTCAGGTTCTTGAAACCTCTAAAATTTTGAGCTTTAAATATTTTGGAAATATCAGGGTTCTTTATTCAAAAAGACAGCAGCCAAATATTTTTGGGCTAATCAAGACCTCAATAATTGTGCAGTGGTACTTTGCTACTGCTGTTACTTCTCGCTTGACTTTGTACAATGGCCTCACTCCTTGAGAACAGAGGAAATATAATGGCTCACTGTAACTGCCCATTTGGAAATTGCTTGGATGTAGCCTGTGAAAAATGTTGTCTGGGCACCTGCAGTGTTACTGGTCTCCAAATCAATCAGAAACAGACTGAACAAGGATGACTGGAAGAAGGATTTAAACACATAGCTCTGGAAACTTATGGTATCACAAGGAAGCATTGTGCTGAAAACCACCATGGGCTAAAGTTCCAACGTACAAGAATGTAGAAAGATTAGAAAGGCTGAGAGAAACATGAATTCTTGTGAATATGGTGAACTTCACAAATTAGTGTTTTTGCTATTTTAGCCCATGTTTTCTACACCTGTGATCTCCATAGTTTGGCCATAGAAAATCATACAAAGCAATCAGTCCCACATGACTTTTTTTCAGTTTGTCACAAAGTAGGCAGCATAAATATTTGTGATCAACTAGAGATTAACAAAAGTTAAAAGATGCCAAAAGTGTTCAAGGGTCTAATACGATACAAATCAAGATTTTCTTGCAGGTAATCCCCAAGTGGGAAAAGGTTTTGTGGGAGTGTATTAATCACTGCAAACTACTAGTTCATCTTTAAACACCAGGGTGAAAGCTACCAATATGGCTTGGTAAAGGAAGGATTGGAAATGTTTGGAAAAGGGGAGAAAAGAGGGGAAAGGAGAGGAATGTGGAGTCTGTTACTGCTTATGGGGAAAAGCATATGAAAAAAGAATGACCTAAATGTTGTGTCTCTGTGTAGGAGTTAAAATGGCTTTTGACAAGTGTGTTGGGAAGGAAAAAAGAAGAGAAAACTGACAAATATTCATAAAAGGGGTGAAATTAGTAAAGATCTTCTAATGTCTGATGTACTAAGCTGCCTTTAAAAGTTATCTTTAATGAGGTACCAAAGAAAATGGAAGAAGAAACCAGAATCTGGAATGAAATTCTTTTATAGCGCTCTAGGAAAAACTAGGGAATGGTGGTTTTTATTCATGGCCCTAAAAAGTCTGTCTAGTTAAGTCCTGCAGAGCAGTGGGTCTCTCTGAAACTGCTTTTGCCTTTCCTCATGGCCAGAGGGGTCATTTAGAATCGAAACGTAAAACTTACCCGAAATATCTTTTGCCACTGAAGTCAGTAGCAGCACAGGAGATGCAATATTGGTTCAGATGACAGATTCCAGTTTTTCTGCCTCCTTTTCAGCAGTGACCTGGAACAGATTCATCTGGGAAAGGCAGAGCATACTTTTTCAAGCACTGTAGCACATGCTTAGTGCAAAGCTCTTGTCTAATCCAGGGCTAGGTAAAGATAGATTCATGTCCTGAGGAGTGCAGCTTGGAATTTTTTAGTAACTAGTAGCACTAAGGTTATTAATCCGTTTTTATCCCACTGAATTCTTTGAAAAGTAATGTTAAACATGCCCTGATTCTCCATACCTGCAGTATTCATTCAAAAGTAAACAAATGTGTATGCTTGTAGGCTGGGCCTGAGGTCTTCAAGAGATCAGAGCTATGGAAAGCTGTTTTGCCATAACTGAGTTAGAGGTTAATGTTCATGAAACGGATATAAAGCTGCAGAGTGGCATAACAGCCACAAATAACAAATGGGATTTTGCACAGTATATGTTCTGGCAGGACCTGAGCATGACTATAACAGTATATTAAATTTCTTAGCTATGTTCCAGAAGTTACTTTCTGTGTTGTATAAGGCAGTTTCCCCACCTCTGAAATAACTAGCCATTTGTTCAATTAGTGGATTCGTTTTTGTGAAGAGGCTTGATAAGTGGAAGTGCTTCATATTGGCAGTAAAGGCTACAAAACAATCATCTAGGAGATTTTTCTGAAGGTCACATTGATTTAGTCATTTACAGCCAAATTGGACAAAGCGAAGGAGATTGTTTTGTCAGCAACAGTCCTGCACTGGGATGAAATTCAGTCATACATGGAGGATCAGAAAAAAACTTCAGCAATCAAATCTTGTTTGGAGATGCTAAAGGGAATTAGAGCACAGCGATTGTGTGGCATTTTTGTGAAAGTCACAAAGTTTGTAGGGAAACATAGCCAAGAACTAACCCAGAATTTCTGAATGTTTTCTCTTTGTTTCCATCAATTCATCACGGAAATACTAGAGGGTGTAGTGACTGGACAACAGTTACTGCAGGAAGAAGAAAGAAACCTGAGCAGGAAAGAAACCCTTACATTCATATTACAGTGCAATCAGTTGATGTCTCCACTAAAAAAATGCCGCTTCCTATTGTGTGTCTAGAGATCTAGTCCTAGGTTCCTCCTTTAACATTTGATTCAACAAATCTAAAGGAAAACTGAGTGGTAGTAGCTGTTGTTAGGTGACAAATGGCAGTAACTGCTGTCAGCCAAAAAAGTTAAACCCAGCTATTCTGGTGAAGCATGAAATAACTTCCAAAATCTCTTTATTCTGTCATTGGATTAGGGCCTCAGGCCTTCTTTTAGCCACATATTTCATCAAACTATACAGAAATAGTGAAAGACTTTGTATATCTTACAGGTTCCTTTCCACATTGCAAAGCACCCAGGTACTTTGCCACCTCCTCTCCTCACCACTGAAGTTCTGCGGGGGTATGCATTACACCTTACCCCACTCCAACGGAATTTCATAGAGCACAGAGAAATGATGTTGACTTTTCTTCAGGACAAACTGAAGTGTTCCAGACAGGTCACTCTATGATTTAGGTTTGCAAATGTGATTTCTGGGTTGATCCCAAACTTCTGGACAAATTACCTCATTTGTGCTGCTGCCTTCCACCAACTGAATAAGATATGCCTTTTCGTGTTCATTTCTTTCTAATTAGTACTCAAATATTCTAGATCAGCCTTTTTTTTTTTTTTNTTCTAGTACCTTGAAGTCCCAATGAGAGTGCTGAGTGATTAAAATCATGAGGCACCTAGAAACTTATAGATGACCTTGCTTGTATCAAAGGGGGTCAATTTTGGACCTGATTTAAGTAATCATAAAAAATGTATCGGAAAGCATCGCATATTATCAATTACCAATTTGTATATTCCCACTAATAACTAAGAGAATTAGGGGACTGTCTCTTTTAAAAATAGTGCTAATTCAGTTGCAGATCCAGTATTTTATGCAAAAACAGAGTCAGAAGCTGAAATTATCACAAATTGCATTAAAGCAGAAATCAGCATCTGTGAAATCAGCAATTTTAGAAATAATGACGCTTTCACCTTCTTTTGAAAAATACCACTTTGTGAGTCTTAGTGGTTCAGTGGGCTCCTGTTTGATTAATAAGTATGATTATCTCTGATTTTATAAACAGCAAAACAGAAGTCTTGAGTTTCACTCAAATCGCAGCCCAGTGATATGCAGAGAGGAGCCTGTAAGTCTTCTGCTTGACTATGAAAAAGATTCAGCGGCATAGAGATTCCTACCTGAGAAAAGAAATCTGTGCTATTTACATTTCATCATGAAATTAGCCGAACTATCATTTCTGGCTGCTGGGTAAATCTGCTTCTGGCAGCAGTTCATATTTCCACTGTCCCTTTTGTTGCAGGGCTCACCTTTGAAAGCATTCTTTCCAACAAAAATACCAAGAGGGATAAAAACTGGGCCTGAAGCACACCAGACACAACTACTTCCCCAGTGAGTTCAGAGGATTCTGTGTCATAAGCTGAGCCAGTGGGGCTTTGGTGATTGAGTAATCCTTTTTAGCCTTGTATCCTGCAGGGAAAGAGGCCTGGAACAACATCTAACAGCTCATAAAAGCCAAAAGACTCACTCAAAGGCAGAGCTGTTCACTCAAATACTTCTCTTTTCTGAAGTTCTATCTCAGCTCTTAGGACTTTATTATTAGAAGAACAGAAATGGTATATTAGAGCATCTAACTCCCATTCCCTCATATTGATCCTCTTTGTTGTACAGAAACTTTTGGAAGAGGAAAAACTCATAATAAAAAATATAGTGATTAGAATGTAATGTAAACCAAGAGAATAAAACCACGACATTTCAAACACTAGTGGAGATAAACAACAAGTAAAAATCCGAACTAGTATTATAATATTTTACAGTTCAGATTCCAAGTCTGTACAGGGCATATATATATTTATATATGTATATGAAATAAGATATTTTAACACTCCCACTTTTAAAATCCACAATTAAATAATCCAAAAATGTATGGGAAGTTCTCACGACAAATACTTATTTTAGTTCTAATTTTCCTATTTCCTATCTTCCTTAGTTATCCAAGGATAAGTGCAGCTGGACATGAGAAAAAGAAAGAACAATGTATTTTCCCAGCCTATTTATGTATTCCAGGAAACTTTCCCATATAAAAATAAATAACAAAATTATATATCCATAAAGGCTTTGTGAAAAACCACAAATCAGGAAAAAACAATCTGCTCTGTTTGAAACCTATGCGAAGTTCCCTCTAAAACTGGGAGAATATTTAATTATTTTTTTTTTTTTTTCTGTATCACAATGCTACTTAAATGCCTGGGGGTTGAAATAAGCACCTTTTTTCCCCAGAACTGGCCATTGGTAAGATACAGCCTGTGTCCGAAACCACAGGATAAAATAATAGACTGGGCAAAATAACCTATTACTACTCCTCTTTGACAGAAAAAACCCTGGTTTATCTGTCATCAGTCATGAATGCAGCAACTGAAACTGAACATAAGTCTTAGTGCTGTGATTTGTTTTTTCAGGCAGATAAAGAAAGAAAGAAACTTGCTAATAAAGACCTGAAAATGGTGAATTGTGTTGCTTGCAGTAATCATACTTCTGAGGAAACTGCTAGAAAAACAAATTTCAGTGTAACATCAAGGACTCTCTGAAATCAGAGTGTTTTTCCATTTAGAAATACGGATCTTTCTGTGGGTAGGTTAATGCATGTATGGAAAGGAAAATATCTGGGCAAATGTTTGAGAATTTCTCAAACTATTTACTATAGCTTTTTTTCACTTACTCCTTTGGCACAGAGTTTAGTGCTCAAAGTTTCTTAAGCTTTTGGAAGTTTATTCTTTAATGGTTTGTTCTTCTCCCATTTGTATACGTTAATAGTACCATTGCTGTCAATTGGTACTAGGTGCATGGAGTGAGATATATTTCCACCGCTGCCCAGCATGTTACAAAGGTTATTGTTAAAAAGCCAGCATCGGTCCACTGTAATTGAATCTCAGATAATATTACTGCTGGATCAATGGCTGACATTTTAGTGACAGCCATAAAGCTCTAGCACACTGTTTGAGAAATATCTTGCTAACCACCTGTTCTGGACAAAGTAGATCTCATATGCCACAGTAGTTACCTTTAGATAACAAAGATTTTTTTTTTCATCTAATCACTGCACTGACCTTTAGAAGTATCAATGCTATATGGAAGAGTGGCACTCAGTCTTATCATTGCTCAGGACATCTACAGTCCTCCTAATTATGTTACTAAAAAACATTTTAGGAAGGAAGGAAAACTTCATGCTTTTAAGGGTGGTTGGGGGTGTTGATTGACAGGAGGCTGGATATAAACTGGAAATGTACAGTTATTTGGATTTATGACAACAGCGGTGGAAACATTTAGGGATGGTAGGTACTGGGGATAAGAGAACTGCATAAGGGAACCATGCTTCAAATTCAACACAACAATTCTTTAAATCTTCTACTGTGGTTATATTTTAAAGGAAACTCACTGATTTTATGGACATTACTGATTCTGGCATTTATAACCAGAACACCTAAACAGAGTAATAAAATCTTATGTATCCATGTATGTCTACAGGTAAAGAGGTAAAGAGTGATTGCTCAGGTGAAGCTAAATGACCTTGCATTAGAACATTAGATTGGCAATGACAGAAAGATAAGACTTGATAAGACTTGACTTCAATCACCTGATAAAGTACAAGAAATTATATGTTTCAAGAATTTATTAAAGCACTTATATTTTTCATAGTATGTCAAGCTTAGCCACTGTGACTAGGAAAATAAAGAAGGAAATCATGTGTCTTTGTTACCCATTCCGTTGCACCTGCATAAGATTTATTTCATTTATGCCATCTCTTTATCACAACAAGAAAACAAAGAAACATACAAGCAAAAAAGCCAACAAGAACCATGAAATAATTGGAGTCACTCTGTAAATACATCATGTTTGTGACACTCCTTCCAACTGAACTAGTGGTCTTAAAATGCAACTACTATTTGCATTTGGAATAAAAATCAAAGCTGCAATAGGAAAGGCTGAAGCGCTACAGAGTAAGAGAGTTTTGGTGTTAAAGAGTGCCAGTGATCATTTTTCCTGTTTCCTATGGATGAATTTTCAGTTCTTGCAACTGAAATAATGATATTGTCTTTGTGTTTACCCAGTTAATGGACCCCACAAGAGACAGGAAATATATGCCCATCTGCTTTGTTTTGTCAGAATGGATAGCAAAATGTTCTTCAAGGCTCAACTGTTATCTAGGCTAGAAAACAGAATTCAAAACACTTGTGTATTTCTAGAAATCAGCACTGGCACCAGCTGAGGGATAGAACTAAAATAAAGGTTTGAAATGTAACATCTGAATCTCCCTCTCCTCCCAAAACTACACTATCTGATGAGATATGACACTGGTGTCTCCTAATATTGACTGAGGAGCAGTTTCCAGTAACATTAATAGATTCATCCTGACAACATGTTATTCAATGTCAAAACCAAACCCTTGGCTCTATCCGGAGGCATCTTTCTGCTGTTTTGGAAAACCAGCACCAGAGAGAGAATCATAGTTAAAGTGGGTGTAAATGTGTTTAGCAGGCTGATCTGCATGTTCTGCCTTGTTAATTCTCCCATTGCTTCGAGAGACTGGAATGGTTAGCCTTATGTGATGTGTAAAATCCCCACGCGCTTAATATAAAGGAATACTGGACACAGTACCACAAGTGTGGTCCCGTATGTCCTGAAGAAAAGGGAATAATGACTTCCTTCAAACTACAGTCTTCTAACATTGCTTGGTACGTGGTTGGCCTTCTTTGTCTAAGTCACTCCCAGCTCACTTCCAACTTGCTCTTCATGAGGACCTCCCTGCCCATTTCTGCACAGCTGCTTTCCTAGCAACTCGGCATGTAGCCTGTTCAGTCGCTTGGGGTTATTCCATCTGAGGTCCAGGACTCTGCATTTGCCTTTTTTTAAACTTTACATAGCTCCTGTCAATCTGTGGCTCCTGTCAACCCATGTCTCCAGTCTGTTGAGGTCTCTGAATAGCCGCCATATACTCCAAGTGTATCAACAGCTGTCCAGAATTCATGGACTTGCTGAAGGTAAATTCATCGAATCATCAAGATGAGTAAAAAGGATCATAAATTCTCTCATCTTCCGTACAGACCCTTGAGGAATGCCAGTAGTAATGACCTACCAGCTGGTAGGGGAAGTAGTTGACATAAGCAGAGAATCAAACTGTAGTCCCTTGTAAAATGTGCTGATTGTACCAATAGAAATCTCTTGAAGTTCAAAAAGGAACAGTGCAAAATTTAGGGTGACCCCTTGCATCCCTGTGGGCTGGGAACCAGCTAGCCCTGCTTCAAAAGAACCTGGGCCTGATGGTGGACATAGGGTTAAATGTCAGCCAATATAGTAGTCTCACTGTGAATAAAAGAAACCACATACTAGGGGAGGGATGTGGAAATCCAGTGGATGGTTGAGAAGATGGTGAGGGGCCTAGAATGTTACACTCCATTCTAAAGACTCTATGCCTCCTAACTCTGATGGATTTGCCTTCTGTTCCTGCACGGATAGAAAAGCATTTCAATTAAATACTTGTGAGATAATTGCATTTGCTTAGTTCATAGTGTGTTTGGTTTCACAAAGGTTTCCCCTGTTAGTTCCAGGGTAACAGGTTCCTTTTGCAGATATTCAGTGGTCAATTGCTCCTTATTTCCTTTCTGAAGAGATGTTTCAGTATCTTGTAAAGACACTAATTCTTCCACAGTCTCCAGGCATCTGTAAAAAGCAAAGTCTTATGGGTAAATGTCTTTTGCTGGAGCTCAACATGAACACCACACCCAGATTCAGAACAAACTCATAGTTTAGAAGAATGCAGATCTGAGTCCTGGGCTGACCTTCACAAATGACTTTCTCGTTTCAGTATTCAACAGCAACAGAACCCCTGTGCTTAATACCATTTTCTTGGAAACCATTCAAGTTCTACTTTTTTCATCTGAGATTCAGTATTACAGTATCTCATTTTATCGGAAAATCTAGTGACTTAATTAAATGACTTATTGCCATGAAGCATGTCAATGTGAAAAGTTTAGCTTTATACAAATATAAGGGTTTTTTTATTATTTATTTATTGCAGGGACCAGATAGCCTATGACATGTACCACACAGCAATCCAACAATTCCAGTTTTTTATTTAAATTAATTTTGCATGACACTTAGATTTTCCAGTGACAGATACAATGAGAAAATAGAGAGATAAAAAAAAAAGACAATTTTGCTACCAAACGATTACCCAGCCATGCAGTATTGCCTGTCATAGGAACACACCAGGTTTACCTACTTAGTTTAAGCTTAAAATAAAACAGACAGAAAGGGAAGCATTTTTGAAAAATAAAGCAAAAATTATATGCAGTTCTCTCTCTTGTCCTGTGATGTGTACTTACTCATCCTGCAAAACTGGGAAAATACATGAGAAAAAAAATAATCTAAGAACAGCATAGACAAAGAATCTCAAGAGGGTGACTAATCACCTCTTGTTGCTGTGCTTGTGTCCTTCAGGTATTGGCTACACACAGGTGGTAAGTAACTAATACAGGGCTAATAAAACCAGTGTTATTTAATCTGTAATGCAGTTCTCCTTTCCAGGGCATGTTTTCTTAGAAGATTGATTAGTCTATTTATTGTGCAAGCTTGGAAAATGCAAAATGATTAGACAGCTATTTTTTTTTTAATCCCATTCTGTACATCAACCACGGCATAGGCCTCTTGGTATTGCCTATACCAGTATGAAAGGTAAAGTTCAGCCACTAGCATGGAAAAAAAAGCTTGAAGGACGATTTGACTGCATTTATAATGAGGACTGGGAAAAGAATAAAGCTTTCTGCTTTCACAGTGACTCACAAAGTTTACAAAGAATGTTCTATATGAGGAAAAAAGGCTGCTTAATGCACAGAATATTGCCAGGTGGATCAACTACAACCCTCATTGGGTCCCAGCCTGCCCAAAGAAGAAGAAGAGAGTGAAGAGAGTGACAAAACTCTGATTAACTTCATGGTGTTTCAGCATGAGCTCAGACAGATTCAAAAATCTGCGGACATTGTACCTTAGAGAATAGTGAGCAGTGAGTGTCATTGGGAATATGCAGGAAATATGTAAACTGGGTATCTAAGACTGAAATTTCTCTGAAGCAACATCTTAACATACTGGGGACTACTCTCTTAAATTTTGCCCAATTTGATTTCCACAGGTGCAGGAGTACTTATGCTGACTCAGTCCAGAGTAGTGTTTTCCCCTCACACCTAAGGATCATTGTGGGATTTGACTCTCAGTATTTGTTTTAAAAAGCAGGAATCTTGTTAAACTGTGTCTGGAATAATAAGGCAAATAAATGCATTGCTATCTGCAAAACAGATTGAAATTCTCATCACTTGCTTTGGAAATCCTTCCAGCACTGGTGATTTAGGACTTTATTCAGCAGTTGGTAAACAGAGAGATAATTGAAGTTCTTTTGAAGTTCTTCATCCTCTTAAATTTACTCTTAGAGCTGACTGGAAAAATTTTGCGCCAGCAATGAGAGAGCTGGAACTCTAGCCTGGAGAAGAGAAGGCTGAGGGGAGACCTTATTAATGCTTACAAGTATCTGAAGGGTGGGTTGAAGGAGGATGGAGATGAATTCTTCTCAGTGATTCCCAGTGACAGAATGAGAGAAAACAGGCACAAGATGTAACACAGGAAGTTCTATTCAAATATGAGGAAAAACTTTATGGCGATTGTGTAGGAACATGAACAGGCTGCCCAGCGAGGTTGTGACATCCCCTTCTCTGGAGACCTTCAAGATCTGCCTGGATGCCATTTTGAGTAATGTGCTCTAAACAATCCTGCTTTGGCAGGGGAATTGGACTAGATGATGTCTAGAAGTCCCTTCCAACTCTGACAATTTCATGATTCTGTGAATGCTTAAAGATGCCATAAGAACAGCCTACTTTCTAAACCTGCCATTCCTCTTAAGACTTTCAACTAGTAAACCTCTTGCAACAGCATTAGCAATACCTATGCAATGAAAGTTGAGAAGCAAACCATCAGGTGATACTTCAACTTACTTCCAGCTGGGAGAATACACTACTTGCATTCTCACTGATATGTTTTCTGCCTGAAACATAAGTATGATGTAACTAAGAAATTAATCCTTTTCTCATTCCTGGGAGACAGAGTTACAGAAGTTATGACTTTTACAGTGCCTTAAAAATTATGGCCACTGAGCATCCATTCCCAGCAGCAGAAATACTGTGGCTGGGCGAGGGAAGGGACATAATGAAGGAGAATACTGTGTTTCTGTACAATATCCATCTTTTCAGAGGACTGCTAGGGTGTATACCAGAAGTGAAAGGGCACGGAAGACTCCTTTCATAGATCTCTCAATGAAAGAGAGGTGAAAGGTGTCAGTGCTGTATCTACTCTGCTCCACAATCTCTTCACAGAGGGATGGATTTCTCTCATTGTCTTTCATACTACTAAGTGTAGCAAAGTGGGCTAGGTCCTGGAGTATTAATTTTGCTCTTGGAGCATGAAGATGTCTAACAGTAAACAATAGCGTACTCTGGTACTCTCTGTGCCTCTTTCCAACTCTGTTCAGTTTAATAGGCCTTGCAGATTACAATATTCCCTTAACGATACCAAGGGAGAAAGAGGAGGAAGTGTCATGACGTGACTGAGTCTGATCACACCAGGGGCTTTTGGAGAGGGAAACCAATGCCTTAAGTGAGCTGACACAGCACACAAATGGAACTTTAAGAATTTCTGATGGCTTAAGGCTGGGACATGATCCCGGTGAACAATGGTGAAGGCAGAAGTCCTGTGTCCTATCCCTGTTCATTTAGATAGGGAATATTCACCAGAATAGAAATACCTTGGCATTGTAATGCATACCTTGCTCAGAGGACCCAAGCATTTGGCAGCCACTTCTGGGAGCCTTTTAGAGGGCAGGAGGACTGGATACTACTCGGTGCACAAGTAGTTTAAGGAGCTCCATGCTTGATTTGAGCTCTTCCACTCTCGTTTTACATTCTTTGACCTTGGACAAATAGTTTTCACTTTCTCTACAGACATTTAACTTTCCACAGGTACAGTGAGGATCTTGTAAGAACACAACTGCAGTTAAGTGTGCAGCATTCTCTTTCTTAATGAAAAAAATTAAAAACCTCCTTTCAGATAGGGATAATAAAGACAATTCCTAACAATAAATAAAGCAAAATCTCTTGAAAATACAGTCATGCTTGATAATTTGAGAGATTAAAGCCTTTTTTATTATGGAAAAAATGAACTTAAAATTCAAAACTACTGACAATTAAGCCTAAAAAGCCTCAGTCCCCGGCTTCCTCTTCTTGAGCTCTAGAAAATAAAATATTCTGAACACTTCTTCTATCAGGGCCTCTTAAATGGAATAATTTAAGGGAAAAACAAACAGCAATTGTATGATTGTAAAGAGAAATTAGCATTTTGCTCAAAAGGAATGGCAATTAGCAATGATGACATTGTGATTTATACTAATTGAGATTAAGTCTGACAAAATGGCAACATTAGTAATCATTTGAAGTACTGTATTACTCATTATACTGTGCTTTGTAAACATCTCTCTTGAAATTAAAAAGTGATTAGCAGCATTTTAGTCATTTAATTCACTATAATTAGAATTTTAGGAAAACTACAGCCCTACTATTGGAAGCCTTTAAGGTTTTGAATTGAGGGAATGTTTTTTTTTTTAAATTGTTTTTTAGTGGTGGCTCATTTCCAGTGATCCACAGAGGCAAATGATATCATTGGAAGCAACAGGAAGATGTTCACTGGATATGGCTTGGAACCGACACACACATCCATCTTTATGGAGTGGTGTGAGAAGACTGGCTTAGAGAAATACTAATGGGATTACAGGGCCAGATCTACATCTCAATTCAATGTTAGTTAGAACAGTAATAAGCAAAGTTGTTACTTCCAAGGAGAACTAAGTATGTCCAGTGTGAAACAGATTGCTCTCTGGGCAAAACATGGGTCATGGGAAATTGTTCTTAGATAACATCCAGTAAAAGAAGACACACAAACCATACACCCATCAAGTGCTTTAAAGAAAAGCATTTGTCTTTGAGGGCATGGTACGTCTGCAGAACTAGCCTTCTCAATGACAAAAAGATACATTGGGAGAGTATGCAAAATATTTGCCGCTCACTAGTGCGGGTTGTTAACTGGTTCAAGGAAAATTCAAAGCTCATATCCTACAGTTTCCCATTAACCTTCAGAGAACTTCTTGTTGGTTGTGCTTAATGCTCATGCATTAGCATGCTATGAAAACAAATAAATGTCCCTAATTTATCTTTGATTTATCCATGCTATCCATCTGCTCAAATAGGGTTATCTGGAACAATTCTGAGCTTCAGACACAATCTATGTCAATGTCTATATAGCATTTTGATTATACACATTCATAACTGAAATTTCGTATTCACACTAATGAGCTACAAGCTGAGAAAGATGCCTGAGGGAAAATTTTAGACAATGTTACAGGACAAAAGTCAGCACTACTCACTTATTGATCCTGCTTTTTTTTAAGAATACCTCTCATTTGCCATTGACACATAACATACCAGGGAAGATCTTGGAAACATCCTTGGTTCACTGATATCACCTCAATGGCAAATGAGATCACAGTATTTTACATATAGATATGTGGGGTGGATGCCACCAAAATAAACTTATATGCATTAGCTGGCACCAGAGCTGAAGCATCTGGCACCAACTGCTTCAGTCTCTCACTGGATGATAGCTCTATCCCCCTGCCTGCTAGGACCCATTTTGGGACATCTCAGTCTGATGGTTGGTTGGTTTCTTCAAAGATGTCTACGATCAGAACATATTCAGTCACTTCAGCTGACAAGTTAATCACACTTTGGGAAGCACAGATTTGCAGAGGGTTGATAAAAATGTAATTTATACCAGAATTTGTTCCCACTGCAAGTTCCCAACAGTTCCCTAAAGCCACATCCTTATTCCACCTGTACTGGCTTTATGTTTCTCCCTTCTGTTGTCTCATGTCAACCTTGAGAATGTATTGCTCTCTCTTATTCATAACAATCTGGAAGACAGGGCTGGCCAGAGCAGGAGAATTATGTTTCATGAAAAAATCTTGGAAATTTGAGATTTGCTTAATTCTAACGCACAAACCCAACCTTGTCTGTATACAAAAGGAAGTGGGAAAACACAGAAAGACTAGCCTAACAGTCCAGTGGCTACAGTACTACAGGAATGCTGTTTAAGCAATTCAGAGCATGACCTTGAAACCCAAGTGCTGCAAGTCCAGATCAGGACTTTTGGTTTAAGGAGACAAATTCTTTATTTTTCTCAGCCTCTTCTGTTGGGGCTGTTTCAGTGGTGCTAAATAATTTAGCACTTACTGGGGCAAGAAGCTGACTCATTGCTCTGAGTCATAGGCATGGGAGCAGAGAAGAGTAAAGGATTTTCAAACTGGGACTTTAATAGGTTTCACTGCTGTGACTGAACACCTGAACAACAAAGCTGTTGTTTAACAAGGCTGTCCTTCTTTCTGTCCCACTAGAAATTGTGCAAGAATCTCTACATCAGTAACTTTTGTTTCCAGCAAAAGAAGTAAACATAGCATCTGAGTCAAAACTGCAACCAGCTATACTAAAACCGTACCATGATTTCATTGCATATTAAATTATATCAGGAAAAGAAAAACTAGTATTTTGGTTCTTGTGGCTTTAAACCATGAAAAAAATGTCCCCCTCCTTAAGGGACTCTTATGTTCATGGCAAATGCCTATCAGATTTTGCAGCAGTTACTGGAAATGGGATTAGATGTTGGCCCAGAGTATTTTATATGTATCTGCAGGATTTTGTAGAAAGCCAAGTTTGGTTAGCAGTCCAGGTCACTGAATATGAGCATATTCCAACAGTTTTCTAAAGCAATTTGGTGTCAGACGTTCCTTCTGTCACTGCATTCTTCTGATGGAAGGTATATTAAGACATGTTTAATCCCTACAAAGAAGTTAAATCTTGAGTTGGTTAACTATTTATTAAAGTAACATAAGCAGTTTTGTCCTGACTTTGATATTGTTGTATTACAGCTAGAGGTATAGACTGACTCCTGTATACCACCCACTCTATTTATTATTTAAATTTCTTTTCTGTATTATCTCCTACTTCAAATTGATTTTCCATCTTTCATATTTTTAGATGCTTGGATTTTACCTCTTCATTTTCTCCTTTGTGTTCATTTCCCTTCCCATCATCTAATTCTGCTATGTGGAAGACAAGCTCTAAAAATTAAAATCAAACTAGCTCATCCACCATGTCCAAGTAGCTTTAGAATTAGATAAAATTAATCAATCTGTTTTCTCTGTATGAATGAGCTACTGAAACTCTTTTGGATTCTTTTGAAAGGGTGCCTTTCCAAAAAAGATCTACAAAATCTCCCACGTCTTGTTCCTCAGAGCTGCTCCCCAGGTCAGCCTGCAGGTCAGCCTCCAACTTGCCCTTGTTAAATTTCATCAGGTTCCTCTCCACTCAACTCTTCAGCTTGTCCAGGTCTTTCTGTATGGCAGCACAGCCTTAATAATAAAATAAAAAAATATTAAAAATAAATTAAAAATAAACAATAAACAACCACAGCACACAGTTCCAACCAGCTTTGGAAAGAAGATTCACTAAGTAATTGTTGAAATTTGTCTCTCTGTTGCGTGCCTTATCCATCTGTGAGAATGCGCCTGTCTTTAGCCGCAAGGCTTGTATAGAAACATAAGAAGTCAAAGGCTTTATGATCCATCAGGGTCATTCCTCAAGATAAAGTATTTGGTAGTTAGCATATTGATAGTGCATTGGAATTAATGAAGGTTGACTTGCCACTTTAATTGGCACCATTTGTTTCTGTAATCAGTAGTGATTCTACTACTGTCCAGATTCCTCTACTACTTCCTCGGGCTCCTCTGAAAAACTACCTTTTCTGCTGCACAGGTTTCTTTTCTCCTTTTCCCTATTCTGCTAAAGACAATAATAAAGACAATAATATAGACAATAATAATAAAGTCAATAAGGCAACTTCCTATCTAAATAAGGAATATACAGGAGGATGGGCCCCGGCTCACTCAGAGCTTTAATGGTCTTTAAATCAAACTATCTGTTTCCTTCACAAAAGCAACACTCTTGTAACTGTCATTATGCCAATTAACCAAGGGTTCAACTTTCCCCTGGTGCTTATGAGTAAAAGTGGCAGACCCATTTAGCAGCTGCCAAATATGCACAAACACACAGAGAACAAATAAATACACAGGTAAATGACTCTGAAGTACTGGAAATTCACCTGAGAAGCTTAAGATCAATGCCAGAATATGAAGGTGGGGAGGTTATCGATCTCTCTTTAACAAAATGCTATTTGTGTTAATTTTAAAAGGGAAATTAACAGTTAATATGTGATAATAGTTTTGTGAGGCTTGCTAGTATCTCCTTTATTTTCCACTCCTTTTATGCCTAGCTCCTCTTCCTTGAGGAAAGTTCGTTATAGTACATATGCCTTCCTCTGTGTAAGAAAAAATGGATGCCGTCCGTAAGCCAGGAACATTACTAGGTGAGTTTTGCTTTACTTCTGTCAAGGAACAAACTGTGCCATCTGTATTCCAGTTGGTGCACTAGTCTCTTTTGGTTTGAAGCCAACAGGGCTCCCCAGGCAACAACTATTAGAAAGAGATTGGGTGGTAAGGTTTCCATGTTACTTTACAACAGATACCCCCCCCAAAAGGCCAACCCTATCTTGAGAAAGAAATCTAAATATGGCTTGAGAAGGATATATTTATGACAGAATTTGATCCCTTAAGCAAAAAATAAGTGAGTGGGCTGAATTTGAAAAATATTCCATCTTAATTGCTAAATCGCTATTCTATTTTCTTAGTTGTATTTTTAGGACAGCCAATTTTATGATACTTCCATTATTCTAAACTTTTATTTAAGTTACCTGTAAAATTTATTGCTAGTCTACTGAATACTGTGTAATTACTTTGCAATTACAGTGATGCTAAAATTGTAAACCAGGCAATTAACCTTATGACTACAGGAGTGCGTAGTCAGTACAAGAAGCAAAACATGTTAGTTCAGAATAATGACACTGCCATGTACTGAGTGTGAAACTCATGGGCTAATGATGAACAACTCACTTCTGTAATTAACCTCACTGTTACAAGAATTATCTGCAATTATTGATATAAAGAAAAATATTCATTTTTTAATTACATAGCAGTTGAAGAAAAAAAAAAGATCATACACAAACATAAATTACCCGGTAAAGCCAATTAATCTCCTTCTACAGGCAACAAAAAGAGAATCCCCTTCCTGGGAGCATTTTTAAAACTTTGCCCCAGTTCAGAAGATTAGGATACTCTGTTTCTGTCCTAAAATTTCAGAGCAGACATACAGGAGGATGCAATGTGTATCATTTACATAATAAGACCAACACCCCAGACCACAATGTGCTGACTGTTGATTCTGTGTGCACAGCAGACCTCTGCTTTGACTCCTGAAGGATGGGTAACCTAGTCAAAGCTCTGCCTTGGCTTTACTGCCTGGCATGGAGACATCTCAGTGAAACTATGAATGTTCTCTTCTTCCTTTCACAAAAATTCCAAGCAGAAAAAAAAGGAACTTGTCTGGAAATTCCAGATGGATAGCAATACTGAAAAAGTCAGCTCTTTACCCCTAGCTAAATTATATGCTTTGGGAGCTAAAAATTTTGCTAATTATCTATTAATTCCTTCTATTATTCCATGCACAAAAGCAACACAGAAAAGCTGAAAGGATTTCTGCTCTGGCAAAGAAATCAGACCATGGAGCTCACAACTGAATATGAGCCCTCTTGCAATGTGCATGGGTTCATACCAGATCCTAGGAAGTAACAGTATAAAGGCATTAAGAGGATTCTCAGGAAGTCTGGCCTACCCATTGCAGAGTAATGTTCTGTTGTTATTGGTAAACTCTATATAGTTCTTTGTTTAAAAAATTCTCCCTCCACTGTTTGAACTACTGGTACTAGTACAGCCCAACTGTAGCTGCAAACATTGTTCTCCTGTTCCCAAGTCAAAGTCTTCTCATAGATTAGGAAGTTGGATTTGCTTTGCTTACCGTAATTGGAGAGTTAAACTGCAAACAGTTAATTATATTTCATCTCCCTGAGTTCCCTCTGCAATTTTAATTTCTGACTTTTCAGTTTGAAGCATTCATGCTGTTACTGGGTCAAACTGGAGAATGGTTTCAGTTCATCTTTCAGCTACATGGCTCTATCTGTATTGGTTAACTTGCTTTCCCATCCAATTCTTTACCTATGAAATTAAATAAAACTATTCCAGCTTTGTTCCCGTTCTTTTCCTCTTCTACGGGTTACCTCCATTGAATGTTTCTGGATCATGAGAACTTTAGAAGAGTTTTCTTTATAGTTTTGTAAGTAGCACTGGGCATACTAGAAACTCTTATAAATTAATAAAAAGGAAATAGAAGTTCAAAATTCTTACACAGCTGAGACTATATAACCATATGTTGTAACTCCTTCTCCAGAGAGATAGGGAGGAACTAGGAGCGAACTAAATGTCATTGAAGTCCCAGTGGATTTATTTGCCAGAATGTATCCATGTATGTGTTCATACATATACATATGGATATTTCCCATACATTTCTACCCAGACACAATTTTTAAAGAGGAATACAAACCTATATGCTAGTTTCTAAATCACAAGAAATTTCACAGACCAATTGATAACTAAAGCCCTCACGGAGGTGAACCGTTGCATTGTGGATTCATAGAAGGATCCAGTTGCTTTTTGTTGATTTTTGTGCTACTCTGAAATCACAGACATGCCAGAACATGGAACTGCAAGGGTGAAAGAAGGAAAACACATGAGAAAATTCCTTAGGAGGGGATGTATAATTGCTGCTTTACTAAGGAATGTGTAAGGCCAGCTGGGCTCTTTTCCTGGTGCTTGTACCTGTTGATTCTGAGATTGCGAGAGAGGGTAGGAGGGAACGAAATCTGTTTTGTCACTCCATGCAATGACATTTTGGAAATTCATTTATTTACTTCACCAGTAGCTGCCCTTATGAAATAATGATTATTCCATTATTGGATCTAACAGTTCAAATTTTGTACATCCACTCCAGCAAAGGATTTAATTTTTAGATAGAAGGGTTTAAGCGCTTAATGGTCTTAACTGTGAGTGTTTGTTGTTCGGTGTCTTAGAGAGACAGGGATAACAGTTATTTCTGGGCTTTTTTGATGTTGCACACTTTCATTCTGCTGGCATAATTCCTATCTTCTGAGCCCAATTAGGTTCTTGGGTGATGTTTACTTGAATCCTCAATCATCACCATCTTGAAGACAAAGTGAAAAGGTTGTGACCTGAGTTACTCCGCGGACTTGTCAGCAGCTGAGGGGGACACCTCTTCTCTCAGGTCATGATCACTAACAACATCAAAAGCCAAAAGCCTGTTTGAAACAACTACCTTGTTTTCATACACTGTATATTCCATTTCAGATATAACTTTGTCATTTAACCTTGCAACTTATGTTCTGCATTTCAGTCTCACACAGAGCTTTTAAAACCATTTCTGTGACTTTAATGATCATATGGTATGAATGACAATGCTGTTACAAGCTTTACTATAGTCAGGGTATGTCTGCATATATGAGTTAACATAACATCATTCTCTTAATTAGCAAAACATCACACAACCCTCCCCATCTCCATTTTAAAGGTGTAAGGATTTTTATACTGGTAAATAGAGTTGATTTAATTTATAAAACCTTACTTGGGTTAAAAAATATCTTTGTTTGGCATATGCTTTTGCTCCAAAACTATTGAAGTGTTATGTTAGCACTAAAGTCCTTGTTTATCTATCCTTGTATCCACTTTATCTTATCCATTTTTTTTTCTGATTTATCCAATTTTCTACACCATCCATTTTTTATTAATGCTGATGCTATTTCTCTTGATAACACTAAATAACATCTCCAGAACGGCCCGATAGAAAGGAAGAGATGCCGAGATGATTTAAAAGGAATACAGAAGTTTAACACCTTGATGGAGTACAGACCTGTAGTGATTTGTGTTGGGGGGGAGTTAATTTTCTTCACAGCACCTTGTACAGTGCTATGTTTGGATTTGTGGTGATTTGTGGTCGATGTTTTAGCTCTTGCTGAGCAGGGTTTACCCACCATCAAGACCTTTTCTGCCTCTCACCCCACCCCACCAGTGATGGGCTGGGGGTGATCGAGAGGTTGGGAGGGGACACAACCAGGACAGCTGACCCCAGCTGACCCCAGAGATATCCCATGCCATATGATGTCATGCTCAGTAATAAAAACTGGGGGAAAGAAGGAGGAAGGATGGGACATTCAGAGTTTCGGCATTTGTCCCCAAGCATCTGTTGTAAGTTGATGGAGCCCTGCTTTCTGAATGTGAAGCAATGAATGAATCCCTTATTTCACTTTGTCTACTTGGGCTGCTTTTGTTTTACCTTTTAAACTGCCCTTATCTCTAAAAGTTTTCTCACTTTTAGCCTTCCAGTTCTCATCCCTGTGCCACTATGGTAGGTGACTGGGTGGTGCTCAGCTGCCTCCTGGAGTTAACCCGCAGCAGGTGGTACTTTAAAAGGAACACAGGGGTTTAACACCTCAATGAGCTGTGGAATCAATACCAGATTGGGCCTGAGCATACTAAAGCAATTTCTTCCTACGACCCATCAGTACTGAAAACTCAATATTGACACGGTCATTTTATGTTTCAAAGTTAACAATCATAAAATGAATGAAGCTGTTTAACTCTGTCTTGCAGAGACTGCAGTATAGAATCATAGAATCATAGAATGGTCAGAGTTGGAAGGGACCTTAAAGATCACCAAGTTCCAACCCCCCTGCCATGGGCAGGGACACCTCTCTCTAGAGCAGGTTGCTCCAAGCCCCATCCAGCCTGGCCTTGAACACTTCCAGGGATGGGGCATCAACAACTTCCCTGGGCAACCTGTTCCAGTGCCCCAACACCCTCACAGAAAAGAACTTCTTTCTCATATCTAATCTAAATCTCCCCTCTTCCAATTTAAAACCATTACCCCTCGTCCTGTCACTACACTTCCTGACAAAGAGTCCCTCCCCAGCTCTCCTGGAGCTCCCTTCAGATCCTGGAAGGCTGCTCTCAGGTCTCCCCGGAGCCTTCTCTTCTCCAGGCTGAACAGCCCCAGCTCTCTCAGCCTGTCCTCACAGCAGAGGTGCTCCAGCCCTCTGATCATCTTGGTAGCCCTGTGCTGGACCTGTTCTAACAGTTCCATGTCCTTTCTATGTTGAGGACTCCAGAACACCACAATTTGTGGGGTTTTTTTGGTTTTAACAATCTATATATTAAAGTACGCAATGCATCTATTATGGCTTAGGCAGGTATTCTTCAAAACAGGAAAACTATCAACCTACTTGGTATGCTCCGAACTATTATTCTTACTGTGAATCATGAATACTGTGATTAAGTGTCTCGCCAGCAACTTAAAAAATATGCAGACATGTTTACGTATTGTAAACAGAGATCTTTTTTTTCAGTTTGGTGCCTCACTTTATCAGTTCAGTTAAACTGCAAGATCGGACTTCATGGATCTGAGGTTCACCAGTGTTTAAAGTATTATTTAAAAAATTAATTTCATTTTTGCCAATGTCTCTGGCTAAAGATCCAGACTATCTTCATTGGAATTCCTGGCAGGACTTTTTCATAAAATACTTCATAACAAGAAAATTTCAAAATGAAATGTTCTTTGGAGACCTCATAGTCTCCAAGCCCTCATTAAACTGCCATTTATACAATATGCTTCCTAACCACCAGGGTCACTTTGCTGTGAAGGTACATCACAAAGGGAAAGCAGTAAATCCCAGTGAATATTTCACAGCCCTCTCCGACAGTTAAAGTTTTAAATGGCATCTTTGCATAGCTAATAAAATGAGAATTAGAAGGCACCTGCAGGATAGCACAGGTAAAATGAGGCAAATGCTGTCCCATGTTATTTCAGATTGAGAGAAAAAACACGTGGGAAGCAGGCAGAAAATACACCTTACTACGAGACCTCGCTGTATAGCAACAGAAAATTCTCTGGAATTTTATTGGCTAATAGGAACTACTTACTAATTACCAATATACTGAATTTCTTTATATTCTAATAATTCAGAGAATGATAATCTATATTCTTTCTCTCTTTTTGAGCAATGTGGTCTGTTGTCTGATCCCCTCTCTTACTGTGAATCATTGAATTCAGTCTGGAGAAACTCTTCCATGTAATTTCCTTACCATAGTGACTATGACCGTGTTAAATACAGTGTCCAGGCTTGCAGCCTGGCACTTGGGGATCATTACATCTGCAGAAAGCAAAGGCTCTCATTGTCATTTGTATGACATGGAGTTAGCTGAAGTTGTTTCTCTGTGAAAATGTTGTCTTTTGGGAACACCCAGGAGCAGTTGGAGAGAAAGAGAGGGAAGAATAAAAAGGTTAATCGTTACTGCTTTTCCTTGCCTTTGAGCATTTGCAAACATAATTCGCTAATTAGCAGATTTAAGTGCTCTCTGACCCCTTGGATTAAGTACCCTGCCCTGCTTTCTGCTGTCAGAGCCCTTAGTGTGCACATCACCAATGCCAATTGAGTCCATTTCTATACTATTTCTCATCTATTTCCCTTTTATAGTGACTATCCCAGGATACCCAAGAACAGAGCATTTATCAAGGGTTCATAAGGCCTGTTTTATCTCTGCTCTCTACAGTAGATAATTTCAGGATAATCACACACAGTCTTTTGCTTTGGAAGTTATTATTTATAGTAGAGCATAATTAACCAACAAAGTTCACAAATTTACTAGCGTTCATTTTTATTTTTTTTTTCTGACAGAATGGCAATAAATAATGATTATAGAAAGCATGACAGAATCAGATGAGCATAGAATCAGAAAGAAAAAATTAAGCCACAAATGGTTTTCACTGGAACAAAACAGTGCAGGTAGTCCTTTAATATAACTCTAAAATAACCAGTCTGGATTTGTACAAGGGAAAACTACAAAGGTTTTATTATTTCAGTGCATGGTTTGAAGTGGAAAGAACTTTATAAAACTCAGTGGGTAATAAAATGGAAAATGAAGTTTAGTGTAGACAGATACCAAATAACATCAAATAAAAAGAAAACTTATTTTCATATGAAGAATGATGGGTTCAGAGCTGACCATTACTCCTCAGAAGTGAGATCATGGGGTTATGAATCACAGCTCCATAAAAAGCGTCAGTTCAGTATTTAGCAATTGTGAAAAAGCAACCAAATGTTAGAAATTGCTAGAAAAGAAAAAGAAAACAAAATATGTTTTAACTAAATCTTCAGTACTGTGTGCATAATATAAGAAGTAAAACTCTGATTGTCCTATTCTTACACTTCTCTCTGAGCGTCTTTGTTGGCCATCATGAAGGACAGGACACATAATTAGGTGATGCATTGATTTTTCCCAGTACTTTCCCATATTTATGAAGCTGCGTTTGGATATTTAGATTCATTCACATTTAGAATTATTTAAATTAACTTCAATGAGCAATCAAGAAAAGTGTAGGGACAAGTTCCCTGCAGTAGTTAGTAATGAATGGGCGCATAATTCCTCCATTATTATCTTATTACCTTCTTCACCTTGAGCTAGTATTAAATTTTAGTTTACGGGAAATCGATGGGGCAAAAATTTCTCATGCTACCACAAACAATGACTGTTGATTTAGGTACAAAGACTGAATATAAGACAGATATTATGGATAAAGAGATTAAAGGAATGAAAATCCATCTGTTATGGGATATCTCTTAACCTGTTTGTAAAAATGGGTGTGGTCTGTAGGGAAGAAAAGATCTTGCTTATTGAGTGCATGTAACTGGAATAAAACTTTCAGCATAATTTGATTGGCCCATAAGATTTGCCCAAACTTCACTTGAAGTTTCCATAGTTCCTTTTTCATTCCTAATGAATGTGAGCTTCTGTGGTTATTGTTTGCTAAATATTATTTTGGAGATGATCACAGCAGAGCTGGCAGGGAAAATTCTCTCTCCTCATTGCCCCACTGAATTTAGACGACATTTAGTAAGGTACAACTGATTTTTACACACAAGTAATTTTCTGATGGACCTCCATGGACACGCCCTTTGTATGGATCAGTATAGTTGGGTACAACAGAACTCTGTGCTTACACTCATATTTATTGTATATCTAATAGGCATTCGACACTTTAAATCTGAAGAGTTAATCATAGTAAGCAATTAATTTTATAGAAGACCTCAGGTAGTACAAGTGGCAGAAGGTTATATTGCTAAGGACTGATTTATGTTATATAAAAATATTAAAGGTTACATGTTCCTTATCTGCATAACGAAAGGATTATTTCCTTTCCTGACACGTTCATTTTAGAACACTATTTAGAGAAGACATCAGTCTTCCAAAATGCTTCTGACACATGTATTTTTTGTCACTGGTTTGGCAAAATGCCGTTCCCTTCTCATCCCTCCTCTTGCCCTTATGCAGAAGGCTACCTGCTTATTTATTTATGTTTTCCACTGGAATGTAAGGAGAATGAATTTACATAGTTCACCTCCAAGAGCCATAGCAGTCTCCTTCATGACTAGAAGAGAGATTGTGTCAGCAAATAGCTGTCACAAATATGTTGCCTACTTGCAAACTCCAAGCTGAAACTTGACTTAAATAAACATGATAGTCAATAAAATCTAACTCAGGCTAGCAAGGAAGGACAGGAGCGTCCTTTCAAAAAGGACTTCTTTTGGCTTTCATGCCAACTGCTGTCCATAATCCACTATTGCTAGTGTTCTGTTCTGAGCCTACTGATCACACATCTATGAATTGTTATAGATGTGAGCAACGTAGACAAAACAGCATTACACACACACAAAAAAAGAAGGTAATCCCGTTATAGGTGTTTAAGACTAGGCCAGAATCTCAGCAGATTGGAGGTGTTGTGTGAAAAATGATCAGAGGGTCAGAAAATCCAGGAATTAATGTGTGAACGGAGTACTCAAAATCTTTGATTTATTACAAACATTGCTCAAACTCCTATTTTGACATAATTGTGCATAATGAGAGTAGAGAAAGTTAACAAGTTTAAAAAAATATTTCAGGTAGAGTTTGAGCAATAATAGGAAGAGTTCGGGACAGTTATGGTTTAAAAAACACATTAAAAAAAAGCACATTCAATATTTAGGATTGCTTTGTTTTTGAAGTTAATGAAAACCTTAATCTCACGTCAGAAAAGACTTAATCATGGCAAGCAAATCAAAGAAGGAAAATAGTGACAAAGAAACAGTGGAACAAAACTAACAGTGAATATTAAGTCTCTGTGGACAAAATAGTCAGAGAAACTTAAAGATGCTGTTTGTTCTGCTTTCTCTGAATAAGACAGAGATGAGAAAGATTCCAGGAAAATAAGAATCTTTGACAGTTTATATACAGAAACATTATTTATTTATATCTTACTGATCAGTCTTTACCATCTGCAAATTTGTGTTGGCTGCCTGATGCAAAAGAATCTTCTCCAAGGTGACAAGTGTACTCCAACTGGATAGACATCCTGGTTTATTTTAACCTCTTTTTTTTCTGGGAAAAAAAAAAGACATGAAAGAAAGGTAAGGAGGAAAATCTGGGGGCAACAGGGGAGTTTGTCATCTTTCTTAGCTTTCCAGTACTCCATTATATTTGTACAACTTTGTAAATAGTGTGGGTTTTTTTTTTCCTTTAATTTAACATCTCTTCTTATTTGGCAGTTTATTCCCTAATTAGTACAAGACTGTTTTCTAGATATTATAATCCATTTGAAAAAACACAAAAGAAAGTGATTCAAGTGGTGGAGACACATCAGAAAAAAAATTGTCTTCCAAGATGCACTTCATCCTGCTTCAATTAAACTCCTTTGTTGTCATGCTTGCTTTCAAGTTTCCCAGCTTGATTTCAACACCCAGCATAAATAGGTAACCTCAGAATATTCTTAGTGGTTAAGAAATGAGAGTTTCCTTTTCTCATTTTAGCAGCATATGCTGCCTTTAAACCACCAAGAACTGAAGGAGCAAATGAGGCCGTGGGGGATTTCCTCACTACAGGAGAATACAAGCACCCTTGATTGGGGCATACTGAGAGACACGACTGAGACTGGGCTCAGGAATGCCAGAGATGGGAAAGAATATTTTCATAAAATATGCTCTGTTGAAGTTCCACTTTCCAAATAGCCTCTATATGGCTATAGATCTACCATAAAATTGTAGCAAATCTTTGCTCTATTCTAATGTACAGAAATGGATCCTGAATTCCTCCAGAATCTGAACAACAGATTAAATGTAATCTGATTTTTCCTGACATTCTGTCTTTTGACATCATTCAGGTGCCAGGGATAAAAAGAATACAGGATCTTCAGGGTCTGTGTTTATCCAGTTTTTTTTTTTTGTTTCTACTCATTTTTTCTACTCTGAATGTGACAACAGAGAATTTTCTATATTGACTTTAAACTTTCTCTTTTTCTCACAAGCGCAAGTCACTTCTTTTGTATTCTTATATTTTGATACTCAGACTGGTCAAATTATTAAATAACTGCTGATGTGTTTTGAGAACAGGGTACGTTCCTTCTTGCAAATCACAGGGAGCATTAAAGCTTTCAGCTGTCACCTTAGAGGCTCTCAAATGGGTTTTTAATCAGGGTAATTGCCAGCACAGAGAAGCAGCCAAGAACTGCTTCTGAACCACAGTGCCAAAGTGCTTTAAAATGGAGAGAGTGAGACCTTGTCAGACAGGAATTTGGCTGTAAAGATTTCTTAACTAATGTGTTTGTTCAAATATGCAGGACTTGATTCACTGAATGCAAAGTTACACCAAATGGAATCATTAAACACTTCCAGGGAAGATGGAAGAGAAAAAGTATGTGATAGCTCCTCTGAGTAAGTGCTTAGTCTTAGCTACTTGCATTGTAGGTCCTGTTAGATTAGTTGTAATATTTCCCCTGTTACAGGATAAATAGGAAAATGGAAAAATCAACAGATTACTGATATCTTTCCTCATGCTAATCCGTTTGTATGACCTTCCTAGTACACAAATAGCAGCATTTTTCCCCAGCAGCCAGGATTCGAAAGTGGATTAGAGATAAAGCACCAGAGTTAGGAACCCAGAGTGTCACATGGAGCATTTGTCAATTAAACATCCCTGTTACCTTGCCTCTCACAGAATGCAAGCCAGTTCATCACATGCCTCAGACATGAAGACCGAACATAGGCCTTCAACAGCGTGACCTGTGAAAAAGAATGACATCAATAATGGAGCCAAAGGTAGAGGGTTTTTATATATTCCAGTGAAATATCAAGCTAAAATTCACATGTTGAGATTAATACTGAGGCATGATCCTCTTTCTCAGCAGCCATCAAATCTCTCAGCAAATTTCTCTGCCAAGTTGCTGTCTGTCTTGAGAGACGAGCAAAGCTGGAGCAGCAGAACATTTGCACATTTGTTTCTATCAGATATTTGATACGCAACAAGAAATCAGGGGAAAGGGATTGTATTAATATCAACGACAATTTGTTTTTTCTCATTGTTTGCATACCTGCACTGCATGTGGGAGTAAAGACAAGATGGCACAAGAAATCAAACTATTCCAATTATTTAAACAACACACTAATTCTGGTTGGATATTTGAATGTTTCTTCTCTGGCAGGTAACTACATATTTTGGGGACTACATTTGCTCCTCAGAAGAAGAGCTTTTGTGCTTCTGACAGTGGTGTGCTCTTAGCTTTCCTCCCATTGCCACATCCAAAGGCAAGGACATGTCACAGCTAAGTGTTCTAAATGAGAGGTACTTCACAAAGAGAAGAGAAGGACATTTAGCAGCTAGGTTAGGACTCCTGCTAAATCATTTTGTTACATCTCTGAAGTTAAGTATTTCTATCCGTCACTGCATCTTAGTTTACTGCGAGTAGGAGTATCAGGGGGAGAAACAGATATACGAAAGTGAAGGGTCTCCCTACTTCTTGCACTTCCACTCAGTGGGTGATGACAATTTTGTAATGATACCTGGTATCAAATTCAAGTTGTAAGCTGTGTAAAGGACATAATTTTTCAGAGTTTCTGCAGCATCAATGCAAATTTAACAATGAAACAAGAGTTGAAGAGCTAAGACATTCAAAAGGAGTAAAGAAGCTAGTCCAGGACTAGTTGGTGTCTGCACTAAAATCTAATGTACATCTCTCATTTTTAGAAAGTTTTTTTAAAAGGATTTTCTTTGAGAAGATAGCAGTGTGTGTACTTGATCTTTTTTATTTGTTTCCTCATCTTCTGCATTACTTGAGGACACACACACAAAGACTTCACAAAATTGCTTGATGTCAGTGCTACTGAACTGCCCTGATACTCGTGTAGCTGGAGACAGAGTCTGACACTAATAGGCTGGATGATGAACATTAACGTTTTCACTCTGAACTGCACTGATGAAGGTGTTGAGATCTTCTGAGATCCGTACTATATCATAGCACTCTATAATGGCTGTGTCAGAGGCACACACATCTTCTGGTGTCATCACAGATGATCCTGGTGTTAGCTGCTCGCCAGTAATACCAATATGAGGAGAAGCACAAAGCAGATGAGCAGAGGTTTGCAGACTAGATGTGCAGATGTAGAGTATCACCATTAGCCTTCACATTATCCCTGAGGGAGCTGTTTAAGCAATTTGATTAAACCCTTGGGTATGTCCAGAAGAATTATGGAAATCCATTCCATATCTCCACTGCACTCACAGTCATTTTAGGTAACTTTTGTCTCTGCAATCATTTACGAGATGAAGTCAATGAATGCGAAAGAGACGGATCAAAAGCATTTGTAACACTAGTAAAATAGCAAACCTCTCCTTTTTCACCTGCATTTGGGCACTGTGTAGTGATAACAATTTCCAATGTTTGGGCTAAATAGCGAAATTTATAGACAAGATTGCTGCAGCAGAATCTGTCATCTTTCGAAATGGAAAATGCTGTAGCCCAAGGGTAATCAAATACATTCTTCAAAAACACCCAAGCTAAAATAGCACCTCTGCCACAGATAATCTCCAAAAATGTGAGCACACTGATAGAGATAAATATTGCTTTTTAACTCTTACGTGTGGCTAGAACTGGCTCTTGGTTTAGGTGAGAGGAAAAGTGCCTGTGAAAGTATGAAGTGACAGATTGAGCTTGATTAGCCCGGTTTGATAAGCGGAGCAAAACACAAGCTTCCTTTTACCCCGTGCTCCCAACAAAGGGTGTGTTTTAACATCTCAGCTGCAGAAGAATCGGGTTTTTTGGCAGGCTTGTTTAGTTTTCTTGTATGTGCCAGCTGGCTCCAGTACCCACATGGGCTGGACAGTATGAACAGCCTGTCCTTCCATATCTTATTTTCCCAGGAGATTTTCCGTCCCTGGAGTGTCTCCAGGATGGATTTATTCTACTAGAATTCTATCATACATATATTGCAAAACAACATGGGAAGAAAATAGTCCTATGATAATGAGCTGCATATCCCAGGCTTTGAATGCCTGTTCAGGAAAACTGTGATTCTTGGTCTAATTCACACAGTCTACAGAATGCTGACTTAACACCTGGTGATGAGAATATATCTGGCAGTTCTCCAGCTACCTCTGTAGGAAGCTAATGACAGAACAATAATCCTGTTCCTGGCACTATGGGAACAGTACTTTTGCAGATCATCCCAGACATGAGGAGATTTCTGTCCCATTGCATAGACCTGACTGATTAGTGTAGTTAGCTGCTATTTGTGGAAGTGTGATGACAGAGAAATTCAGCATTTCTTCTTCCCTGACTAGTCATTGGCTATAAAATGCAATAGTTTCCTGATCTAGGAATGTATTTCCCCTTGCCTTTTTCCTCTCTGCATTACAAATTTCTCAATATAACACATTTTACTGTTCTGGGTAGACCATTGTGGGCATTTATCAACCCCCTGGCAGTTTTACAAGTAACCGTTGGCTCAAAGACACTTAATGCATAATAAAGAAAAACACAAAAATTGCTGTTTTATTGTTTTTGTGAGGCCAAATAAAGTCTCACAACAGCCTCAGCACACAATGTATGCTAAGAAAGTCAATACACACTATAATTTGTCCAGGGCATCCCAAAACAAACATGATATTGTTAAAGTTGATAATAGCTGAGCTCTAAAACCAGAAACTTCCCCTTGCATGGCAGAGGAAGCCTGGATATCTCAGTGTTTACTCAACCTTTCCACTAAGTTTCATCACTTGGCAGCTTGTGCTTTCTAATCGAATCATGAATGAGAACAAGAATACTTGATGTTTAATTACAGTGGAAGAGGCTAAAATCAAGGCTATCCAAATGGAACACAGGCTGGGGTAAACGGTGGGCAGGGTGGACCTCTACTTGCTTTACCTTACCAGTTTGTTCATTTCATCTGTCATCTTACCTACTGCTGACCAAACACCAGTTTTTTATCCTGAACACAGAGGCTCGGATGTGAACTTCTTTACAAATAGCAGAGTTCTGAAATCTTTTTTTGTTTGATAACACCTTGGAGACATTTTGTGCCTAATGAAAATGTGTTGTAGGTCTTAGTATTGTAATCACTATCAGAATGTTGCACATTTTTAATCATTTAAAGACATCTTTTAAGTATTATCTATCCTCTATGAATATTTGCTGCTCATTAAATATTACTTGGAAGAGTAAAAATAACACATTGGTTAAAGGATTTTGGCAGCAGTAATATGAGCAGAATGGTTTTCACTTCTCCCAGAATTAATAATACATCCTCTTTCTACAGGTCCATCATATCCCTAAGTATTAGAATGATACATTCGCAAAGATGGTAGATAAACTATCTGGAAATGGTCAGAGGAGGCAGAATCAGATGTAAAGCCACAAGGGAGAACCTTTGGAAATGTTTCTATCCTATTTCTCCTGTAGAAGAAGCCTGCTGTGAAATTTCACATTATTCTGCATTCCAGAGTTGTAATGTCTAAAGAAAACAAGCCCCAATTTCATATTGCAGAATATTTGTAAAATGAGATAAAGAAACAGTGCACACTGGTCAAAATCGTGCTGAGTATTCCATTAATTCCGTTGTCTTCCCCTTTCCTCATCCCACCATATGCATGTGTGATCCGCAGATACGCAGTTAATTTAGCCTGGGTAGTTGAATTTACTTACATGAAGTTAAGCTATCCTGACATAATCCTCTATTTAACAGTTGCTTTATAAATCTGATTTCTATATATTTTTAGGTCTGTTAACCTTTGTCAACAATCTACATAGCCCAATTCTCCACAGGTTAACTGTCATAAAAAAAGATTTTTATTTTGCCATTAAAAAAATGTATTGCCCTTGTATTCTGATGTTATGCCAAAGGTGGTCCAATTGAATTTAACAAAAACTGTTTATTATTTTGTATAAGTTTTATGTGACCTCTGTTCATTCCTCTCTAATGGTAACAACTAAAAACCAGTAGTTCTTCTACTGTTTGTTCAGTTACTGACATCTTTTTTATTGAATTATTCATCTGCCCCTACTTTTAAAATTGCTTTCTCACAACAGATTTCCTTCCCGAGTAGAGTGGCAGTGTTAAGAATTTCTTAGGTGTTCTATCAGTCAAGTATTTTCACTGTTTAGAGTCTTGAAGAAGCTGTAACAAGGATTAATACTCACAGTTGCTAGCTGTGTGTCTTGGGTGTGCAAACGCAGCAAAGCTGCTATTCCTTTCCTAACCTTCTCCGTGAGGTCTGTAAGGAGAGTTAACACTTAGTTATATTAGTCAAAGCAGGGAAATCCTGTTACCACCGCAATTCAGGAAGTGTATGGTTAAATGTCATCTGTTGGTATGGTTGTAAACCTGTCTCGCAACACTGAAAATGGCATTTGTCACCTCAGGAGACGGCTAATTAAGCTAGAGGACTTTGTTTAAATTGTCAAATAGCTTGCAGTGTATGAAGGTCCTTTACGTATAACGTATTCTGATGCAAAGTGGAAAGCAAAACAACAGTGAGGTAAAGATGGGTCTGGAGAAGCAATGGGGCCGTGGATTAAAGGCACATGCATTATTCAAACTTTTCTCTCATACTGGTTTCAGTGGAGAATTGAATTAAATGTTTCTGAGCTTTCACAGCTGAGATATGAAATAGAGTTCTTTCTGCATGGAGAGGTAAGAATGTCTTGTCAGAATGGTAAACAGCCAGTATGAGTGGCATATAGAAGTACTAGAATTAAGTGAATAGCAGCATGAGCTTATTCTCCTCATAACTTGATACAGAACAGTCTGAGAACACATAAGGTCTTTGGTTGTTTTGCTCTTCTTTGAAGGAACTTTTTATCACTCACGTCTGGAAATCATGGCTCTGTTTGCTCTGCATGTATGAACCTATAAGTAGTTGTGACTCATAACTTTATAGTTTTTAGCAGAAAAGGCAATTGAACTGTTTTACTTGAAGCAGACCACCAAATTTTTAGAGGAGCTGTAGAAGTGATTGAGTTTCTGATAAGATGTGAGCATAATTTGAGCTAATACATATGTGAAGGGTTTTGAAGCACTACTCTACCTAGAATCAAGAATTGAGAATACACAGATTTATTTGTAATAGCAAAAAGCAAATAATCCATAATTCTGAAAGACAAATAAATACTCCCATTGGGAAGGACATATAAGCATACAGATGCGTACACACGTGTACGTATATGAAATATATGCTCACTTAATTCACATTCTTCTCCTTATGAGCTATGTTATTCATTAAGAGCTAATACATTAAACGTGGTGCGTTGTGCCCATCTGGTAGCTGAAGGGGTCAGTTTTCTGCATGAGCATTGATGTATGAAGATTTTGATCTTTTGTCAGTTAATCTGCTGAGCAGAATCTCAGCTTCGCCTCTCCTGACATCTTTGTCCTTTCTCCATGGATTTACATGTCCTTTCATCTTTCTTCCCATAAATTTTAATTTAGTTCAGTCTCCCACAGTAATCTCTATTACTTTGTTTCTTTGTGTTTTGATTGTGTCAAGGCAACTGTCTTCTTTACCTGACTGCTGCTTTCCTAGAAACTTAGCTACTAATTACTTTTCATACATTCCCTTCCATTGTTCTCAATAGTGATTAAGAACAAAATCTGTCTTCCTTAAAATATGCATAACTACTTAGTTGGCATTAGTTAGGGGTTAAATTGATGAAAGTACACCAATTATTTGTTAAAATACCTATTCTTTTGGCTTTAAAAGGATTTAAAGCTATGCTTGCTGAATTTGGGGTCTCACTGCTGTAAATGAGCCCACTGGAATTAGTGGCTGGGAACATTTTATTATTGTGCTGTAAAATTTAGCAGATGAAGAAACAGTTAATTACACAGGAATGCAAATCCAGCATTTTTCATCAGAACTAAAATGACCTAAACTAGCTTCTCTAGAACTAAAAATCACTCACCTGCCAAGAACTGATCTCCTGCACTTCCAGTTGCAATGACTTTCAGTGTTGATGTGATGTGAAATCAGAATGATTCCCTTTCAAGAAAAGAAGCTGAGTAACACTAATGTATATTCAGGAATGTACTGTCTCTTGGACTAGGTTAGAGACAAAAATCACTCGATCATTGATGCTTCAAGATGCTTCAATATGTGTAAATATTTCAGTTATTACCTTGATCCAGCTCTAGAGAGAGTTCTGTAGGATCGCACTGAGGATGAGGGTGGAAAGGAAGGCCTTACCCACCAAGGAGAACCAGGCTAGAGGCTCCTGCCATTTGAGAAAATACTGCAATCTGGATAGAATTAAGAGAAATGAGAGGAAAAAGTAAAAGGAAAGGGGTATAAATGAATTCTAAATCTCAGTAAGGCAGTGAAGTTTCCCCTGTTTTGAACTAAGCTTTCAAATGGTTGCAAATACAAGTCTAGGCTGGGAATTCTTTCATTACTGCCACCTTTGCCCTCCTAATAGAGCTACCCATCTTCCACAGGAGAAAGATAACTCTCCTTAGGAGCAGCTGAAACTGTGGATGAAAATGAGTGTTTTCTGACATATTTTGAGATGAAAGCAGCTATTCGTGATATGTAGTTATGGGTTACAAATAAAAAGTAACTCTCAGTGAGGAGATCTGTACTAGCTAGTAATTTGGTGCAGTAGCAGTAAATCGGTAGAGAAAATAGAAGGTGTGCACCAACAATATGGGCAGTTTTGAAATCTTTCCTGGGGCTGGATCTATTCTTTTCTCGTGGATCAATCATCCTCACCATGCGTATGGATTGAAACTGTACAAAAGACCAGATTTTGGCTGTGGGCCTGTTGTACCTGGAAAGGGCTGGAGAATGTTTGGTGCATACTCAGACCAGAAGTTCTGGTTTCCCTCCCAAAGGAATTTATTTAAGATGTATCAGAATTTCTCTGCAAAGTGAACCAATACAAGATAAACTGGGTTAAGGGAGGGTTTTACTTCAGAAGTGCACTGTCACTGCACACTAAGGTACTTTCTGTTCTGGCTCTGGATATAAAACTTGTGCCAGTTTATTGAAGGAATGACTGAAAGAAGGGGCTGGTAATGGCAAACAAATCTTACACAATTCTTTTCTCATTTTGATAATGGTTTTCCAGCTTTTGTGCTAATGTTGACATAAGGGAAGATGAATTGCAAGATGATTGTGTGAATAGCATGTAAAAGAAATCCACTCCCAAGTTTTTGTCTTCTGGAGAGGACTAAGAGCATTAGTTGGTGCTGTTTGGATGCCCACACCACACAGGCAAGATCAATAATGTGGATAATTATTTTAATAATGAGCCATAAAATATTAACTCATAAAGCAATTCTGTTTGGGATAGAATTCCAAATCCTTTTGCTGCTGCCTTTTTCAAAGAATTATATTCTATTTTAGTTCATCTGCAATTTCACACATAACTGCTGTAAGTAAATGAGCTGTAACATGCCTTCTTTCCCATTATGTGTCTCCAGAGACATTTCTGTTATCAAAAAGTTTCTCTCTACTGAGTATTTTTTCCATAAGGAAAAAAAAAAGTGAATTTCATTTGGTCACAGTAGTTTCTTCTGAGAAAATGGATTTTTTCATTTGGATTGGAAATAAAGCATGTGTCTTCAATTATTAGTAACAGTTCATAGTATAGCACATATATCTATATATAGATAGCACGAAAGACACAGAAACCCTCTTCCAACATGAAAAAGTCAAGAGGCGATCAGTTGATTATTGTGTTTATTAATCAGAAAGCTATAGATTTCCTAAATACTTCTGAAAGTTACCTTTAAACAAAGTTTATTTCACTTCTAGAAAGCTTAAAACTTCTCGACTGAAAGGAATGAATACTCTTCAAAATACCACATAAGGGAGTGGATGAATACAGGGTGAGATGTGTCAATACTGGATGGCACCACTGCACTCCCTGGTGATGTTACAGTGCTGGTGCTCTTCTCTCACCACAGGATAGTGGGGAGGCAGGAAAACACAAGTGTATTATCCCAACTGCTGTGATATATTAAGCCTGACACGCTGCCAAATCTTGTGCGTATTAATAAGTTTTCCTCCCTGATCCCCAGTGGCAGTCAGATGGGTTCATCGGTAGATTGTGGTGGACATTTAAATGTTTGAGCTGGGCAATTTGAGATGAACTGTCATGATTCATTAGCCCCGCTGAGGGAACGGTGCCAGAAAGTATCTGGCTGATGACTTGAGAGACACCTAGTAAGCAGAATAAAACCCCAACTCACTCAGCAAATCTCACAGCAGTGCTAAGGGGTCTAAACCCAGTGACGGGTACAACGCACTGCCACTTGTAATAAGCCCAGGAATTAAAAGCTGTTGTTATTAGGGACTTAAACCTAAAGGTTGGCAAACAATATGTTTGCAAATCACAGTCTATCACCAACCAACAATCACGGCTTGACTCCTTCCTGCAGGGTGTGTCTGTGTATGTGGAACAGACACTGGAAGCTGATGGTTTGCTGGTTATAGGAATAAGAAGTTCCTAATTTTTTTTGAGCATCTTTCTCCAATCTCCCTCCCCCCCTTTAAGGAACTGATTGTTGGCAGCAATGCAGAGCTGAACCAGCTTGCACAATCTAGTAAAAACTATAGATTGAAGGGTCAACGTGACATGAAGAAGACTGGTTTTTGAACCCAACCTGTCTTCTTCCACATTATATAACGTAAGTAAAAGGAGTTCAATTGTTTTACCTTCTTTAGTTTCTCAGGTAACACATGGCATCTTCAGTATGGTGTCAATAAATCCTTCTAAAAGTTCCAAATGGTTTTACTGTCCAGGAGGCTGACTCCAGGTAGCTCACGTCAATGCCTGCATATTATAGAATCATAGAATCATAGAATCATCCAGGCTGGAAGGGACCTCCAAAGGTCATCTAGTCCCACCTCCCTGCAGTCACAGGGACACCCCCAACTAGACCAGGCTGCCAAGGGCCTCATCGAGCCTCACCTTGAATATCTCCAGGGAAGAAGACTCAACCACCTCCCTGGGCAACCTCTTCCAGTGTTCCACCATCCTCAGAGTAAAGAATTTTTTCCTAATACCCAATCTAAATCTACTCTTCTCCAACTTAAAGCCATGGCACCTTGTCCTATCACTGCAGGCCTTTGTAAAAAGACTCTCCCCAGCCTTCTCGTAGCCCCCTTCAGGTACTGGAAGGCTGCTGTTAGGTCTCCCTGGAGCCTCCTCTTCTCCAGGCTGAACAACCCCAGCTCCCTCAGCCTGTCCTCGTAGCAGAGGTGCTACAGCCCTTTATTAAGGAATGTTTTTTTAAGAGACTTTTTTGTTGCTGTTGTTTCTTTTCTGGATAATCGAAGCTCTCAAGTTTCTTCACCTATTGTAATTACAAATATATTTACATACTACTGTGAAGAAATGTATGAACCATTTTTACCCAGTTCCTTCTAAAGATCTGTAATTAACTATTCTTTACCCCCAGGGCAGAATCTATTGACTAAGGGTCAACCTTCACAACTTTTACTTGTTCCTTTCCAGTCATATTTTCAGGACCACCTCATTCTCATTATACTGCTGCTACTTAGGCTTGCCCTGCATTGTAGATTGCTGTCAGATGCTCTTCAAAGACTATGAAATAAATAGTATTCCTTCAAAAAGTGTTTTCTTAAATATCTTCTCTGTCATTTGTTTCCTCATCTGTATGCATTTGTTAAAAGCCTGTCAGAATGAATGGTTGGCGTTGCCATTATTTAGCCCTTTGGGTGGAAGAAAAAACAACTAAAAAAATACCGAGGAGAAAATCAAATGCCGTAGTTTTTCGTGTTTGGATACATACTTAGGTCTTTAGAGAAAATGAATTTTGTGACCTTTCCTACTACTATCCTCTGTTGTGTGGAGTTCAGTACAAATGGTAGTGTTTGCTTTGAAGGTAAAATCAGGAAGTCAGCATTAGTGTACACAGCTGCCTGGGTGCGGAATATCAGAGGGCAATGACAGTCAGGAATGAAATGCATTTGGAAAGCTACTATGGACAAAGCTATAATTATGTTGTATTATGATTCTTTCATGCATCTCCTAGTCTATAAGTACAAATACATCCATTTGTCTTGTCTGGATAATACTTTAGTCTGAAAAAACCCTTAAGGAGTCCTTTCATCTATCATCTAGTGTTTTGCCACAATGATTTTAGACATTTATAGGCACTCAGATTTGGCTAAATTGAAATCTACAGCCAATATAATTCAGTGGGATCTGAATTTGTATTTAATACCTTTCAGTGTAACAAAAATGAGAAGGAGGATCTAGTTAATGTTCTATGATGATGAGTATGTTAATAAACACAGTATAGAACTTCAAATCCATATAAAAATATGGTGTAACAATATGGAGAAATCTTTGAGTTTTTAAATATATCATCAGGTTCTCCAATTTTTGCTGTTTTTTCTTGCAAGAAACCAGACACACCCTGGGACCCATGTTTTCATGGACTTTTTAAAAAAAAATGCTGATTCTTGGCATACAGACTAAAAGGACAGATGACAACTTTTTATCCAGGAAAAAAAACCCAAACCAAACCAACCAAACAAACAGAAAACCAAAATGTGTATAAAACACTTGACTCTGACATGTGCTGCTTATTGATGCAATTAATACAACAGCATATATAGTCAGTGTCAAGATGTTGCATTAATATTCATGTCTGGTAAAACTGGTTATATGTTTTTTAGTATCTTCTCTAGGTGAAGGGAACCTTACACATATTATTAGTTTGTGGTATATGCAGTAGGAAAACAGCAAAGAAAGACAGACTTTCCTTTACTTTATTCTATGCAATAATGAGAAATTTTAGTTTGAGTGGGCATATATCTGGGTGCTGCCATACCTGTGATTAGATACAAGATTAATTTTTGAGTGTGAAAGTCTGACATAATCCAGAAATAAAAAATTCAATAAAATGAAATTAATCATGTTCCTTGATATCTGCAGTAAGAAGTGTGAAACAGGTTTCAGCTTGATCATCAATTTAAATGAGCTCAGATCAGAAAGAAGCAGAAAGATACTCCCAGATGGCTGCATTAGGACAGGATTTGATAGTTTTGAAAACAGTTTCTAAGGAAATAATATTTGACTTTCAGAACACACTAGGGTATCTGATTGTTACCCATTTTAGCATAGTTAGGCAAAAGACTGGGGGTGGAAACAGCTTATAAACTAATTCTGTGCCCTGCAGAAGTGGCATTTTTAGACCATGGCACTTCATAAGTAGTTACTTGGGAGAAAATCTTGTAGTGATTCTGGGTTTTGTGCAGAGGATTCATTGTTAGAACTGTCAGTTCAACAACACAAGAAACCATGATCAACATACATGATTTTGAGCTGTAGGTAGAAGTCTAAGTATGGTAAATCAAGATTCTTTGCCATGGCTGATTTCCTCTGCCAGAGGATTTAAATCACATGTCCTGACTATGCAACAGTATAGATTTGGGCTGAAAGATGTCAATGTATGTAATAATATCCATTCAAATCTTTTTGTGGGCCTGAAGATTACTAAAAGCAAGACAAATCCTCCTTTTAAATGACATCTTAAGATCTCAAATGCTGTCTGCTGCTATATCCTTAGTATATACAATTCTATTTCATTCAATAATTAATATTAGATGTACACAGAACTCAGATTTGTAATTGCTTTTTTGCTCCTACACCTGTAATAGTAATAATGTTGTTTCTTTGTATTCAGTGACAGGCTTTTGTGATTTTAGAGCAAGCGTTCCTGTTAATGAAGCTCCAGGTGACCATGAAGTTCCAAGTGACAGCTGTGAAACCCTAGGTGGCCACAGATGTGTTAGAATGCAAAATAGTCAGTAATATGGCACCTAATGAGAATGGATCTCTTTTTGTCTTAAAAGATATTAAATCTAGACACGACTCTAAACCGTTAAAAATATCTCTGTAATTACTGTTTTCCAAATAGATAAAATTAGAAAGAGATGTCAAAATATTTACTAGACTTTAATTAAAAGAGAACAAGCTGTTAAGTTATATTTAAAAAATATCCTACCTAGCTTTTAAGGTTCTCTTTAATTTTCAGAGCTCAGTGACAGGACAGGGACGTTTCATGTTTTTTCAGAACCTTGATGGCAATAACAGTCCACACCAATCCTGACCAGCCTCTCGTGCAGCCTCCCACAACCTCTCAACATGGCACCAGGAGTCCCAGGTCAGCTCAGCTCAGGACCATCACCTGTGGCTCCAGTGATGCCGTAGGACTGTGGATCTCCAGCTTCACCACAGCCCTGACCTGCTTGGCAATGGGTACTGCTGCAACAGGCCCAGCCTGCGGGCTGATAACCCAGCCTGGCCTGAGCCCAGCGCCATCCCTATGGATCTGCCTGACCATTCTGTCTGACAAGTTTCCCTCACATGGCCTGATCCTCACCCTACCTGTAGCCTGACAGCCTGGCCTGGCTTTGACCCATCCTCATCACTGTAACCTTGCCTTATGGTGACCTTACCCACCTTAAGAGATGGGCCTGTGCAAACCTCATGAAGATCAAGCAGGCTGAGTGCAAGGTCATCATCATCATACCGTGATATATCACAGCCATTTCTGAGATGACTGGTCATTCACTAGACCAGTAGTGGTAACAGATAACAGAGGAGGGAAAGGATGGATCAAGTATAATTTTCAGTAAAAGAAAGCAAGCACTCACCAGCATTTTACTGACTAGTAGTGGAGGTGGTTCTTGGAACATCTCTGAGGTGTCCAATATCTTAATGCTTGGCCTTAGAAAATAGCATGCCATAGAAATATCTATGATACAATAAGCAGAAGTTATTTAAACATCTTTATTTTCACACCAAAGACTGTATGTGCCTGCACCTGAGGGAGCTTAGGACTTACACTTGTGGAGCAAAAAGGAAAGCCAACTCATATAAAGCAAAAAAAGAAGAGCATTGTTTGCTTCTAAGAAAATCTGTTGGAGTCATGAACAAAGAAAGCTCTATCATTTAGAGTGATATTCAGCCTGGAGAAGAGAAGGCTCCAAGGAGACCTTGGAGCCCCTTCCAGTCCCTAATGGGGCTACAGGAGAGATGTGGAGGGACTCTTGATCCGGTAATGGAGTGATAGGATAAGGGAGAACAGACAGGAACAAAACCACAGTAAATATTCTCCGCAGTTTTGAATCTTAAACAGTCTATCTACTTGTCTGAATTTATGATGCAATATTGCTGTGCTGTTTAAGCCACTAAACAGTAGCCATATTACGTAGTAGAAATTTCTAAATTTCCATGGGAACTAGTATCAGTTATTCACACCATGTGGTTTCCTAATATGATTCTCTGGAGTTCTAGCAGAGACTATATACACAAAGATTCGTAGCAGTTTAACCTAGTTACAATGTTAGAAGGAAAGTCTCATGACTGTTTACAAACAGTTTCCTTCAAAACTTTTTTACTTGCTGATTAACACTTATTCAGATAAATAAGATGTGTAGTACGTGTCCAGAATTACAATTCAGGCTGTTGGATTTTGGATCATCAATTTCAAAAGCTTCATAAAAAATGCTGGGTTTCTTTACATTTTAGTGGCAGGTTAGATCAGATTGGAGTTATAATATCTCTAATTTATTTTGTCAACTGGAAATCTTAGCGTGTCCCATGATGTTTAAAAAAAGAAAAAAGAAAAAAAGATTAAAACAAAAAAAATAATGCACTTCTAATGCCAAGCATCTCTCTGCTCTGAAATTGCCCTCTGCCATTTTTGCAGTTGCTGCAAACCAAATTAAAAGTAGCTGGCCACAAAGGGCAAATCATAGGGAGACCTGGTGCCGTTAGTAATTGGAGGTGATGATTAGTGAGAACAGCAGAGGTGACATTAAACTTTGTTAAGTGATTAAGGAGACACATACAGACATGGAAATGAGGGTAGTGTGGGAAAGTTAAAATAAACAAGCAAAGCCCAGCTGATATTAAAATTACCTGCAGCTGTAGCATCTTTATGTGAAGACCACCTAGCGAGTAAAAATCTGGCAGGTAAGAGCATTGGAATTCCTCTCATCATTTCAAGTGTTTTCTTCTCCCATTCCCTTTGTTTTCCAAAATATGGGGATAAATATTATTTACTTTCTTTCAACTTGTGAACTGTTGGGAAATATGGGGTTGACAGATACAGTGACTGATGTCCATATTAGTCTTTCCAATAGGCACAGCACGGGCAGCAACTGAAGAAAATTTCTCCTTGGTACTGCCTGCTAGTTTCTTCCATCTCTGCCACAGGAAAATCAAATTTCTTAGAAAGCAAGAAGTTTTCACTCCATTGATCTAGCTAACCCCTTCCAGATTAAAGAAGGCAGAGTATTTGCTGTAAATATGGTAATAACTAGCATTTTTTCTATTCAAGTAGAATAAAAACTATATATCAAGAGATATTGAGATGATAGAGGCACTCAATGCAGAATGAGACTAAAGGCATGCAGGCATCTCTCATCCTTCTAAATTAAAAAGTGATCTCCAGCCTTGTCATGAGTGTAGTGCAAAACCTCATGTGTGCCTTTGGAGCATGTCAAGACATTCTATGATGACCACAGCCCGTATTACTATCAGTAGACTGTCCATTTTGTAATGTATTGGTGATCATGAACTATATACAAATTAGCATCTTTTGGTATTTTAAATATTTTTTAAAAAATCTTACAGAAGTTGCCATATTAGTGGCTCTTACCCAGACACATTGAAAGGCAGTACAACAATAGCAGTTTATGTGATTATATCAAATTCTACCTGTCATTTGTGATATACACAAACTATAATGGCGTGAAAACTTCCAGAGAAGAATCTCTGGTAAAGGAGTTGCTTCTCTAAAGCAGAATACTCACATTTATAGCTTTCATATTTAAACAATAGCAGTGTAAAATCATTCACAGTATAAACATGGTGCTCATCTAAATTACAGATAGCTGGGGAAACTTTCTGAGTTACAAAGTCAACACATTCATAACATATAGAGTAGATCTCTTCTTTCCACCTTCTTGGACCTTAAAGACTGTGACATACGCAAATTTTTTGAGAAGACACCATAGTGGATAGTTCTTAAGTCATAAAGATAAAAATCAAGAGATAAAATATACTGGCACATTTAGAGAAATATATTTTTCCATGGCTAGGCCTTTAGAAGATAAACAAACAAGAGAGGAATCCAGATTTATGATACCTCAGGGATGAGCTCTGTATTGAGAGTTTCCTAGGAGAAACTCCCTCGTCCACCAGAATCTTGATTTCAAAAACTTGCCTTCCTCAGTGGGTGGACAGATATATTCTGTTCTGGCTTGTTTTATACATGATCTCCTTCACCTCGTTTCATTTAGCTTCACTTCTCCACTTGCTTTGTTTTTTTTCATTCCCCTAGCAAAAAGTTATTTTCTTTTGACCTGATATTGAGCTCCCTCTCCCACGCACGTATCAAGCTTTGCAATAAGCACTGTAGACACCCTGAAATATGTCCAAACAGGCCTCCTCTCAAGTGACACAGAAAGCTCAAAACACAACCTGCCATTCTAGGTATGCTTATTACATGCAAGCAATATGCATAATTTAAAATCATTAGCATAAAATCAATAGCTCTAGGAAATAATTACAGTTTTCACTGTGACCTTGTCCCTCAAGGTACTTCATCGTCAAGAGTTATTTAATTAAGGTACAGGAAGGATATTTTTGCTTAGTGATTCTGCATTAAATTTAACTGATACAGAGGTATTGAAAGACACCCTCTCCCCCATTCTGAAAAGCCCTTCACTTCCTTAACTTTGAAAAGACCCTTAGAGACACGGCAGTGTCAGTGATTACAAACAGCTTCAACTTTTAGTATTTTTTAGGAAACCTTTCTAATTATGGAATTGTGGAATCATAGAATGGTTTGGGTAGGAAGGGACCTTAAGGACCTTCAAGTTCCAGCCCTCTGCCACGGGCAGGGACACTTCCCACCAGAGCAGGTTTCTAAAAGCCCTGTCCAGCCTGGCCTAATGATAATAGTATTGAAGCACTGGAATAAAAAGCTTAGCAGAAGAATTAGAAAGGATGTGAAATCTCCTTTGCCAGCTACCTCTAAAAATAAATTTGACTGTTGTTTATATCCCGCATTGAGGTAGTGAAGGTCCACCTCCTCTGCATTGTTCAAGATGGGTGAACTTAATGACATCCTGAAGTCTCTTCCAGCCTTATTTTTGAACAATTTCTCTTTAATAAATAAACAGCTTTCTGTAATCACCTATTACGACTGTACTTCAGTTCTTTCACAGTGCCCATCCAAAATGTGTGAAAAACAAAAGTTCTTCTTGTCTGACTGCCAGATGTATGAACTTCTCTTACGATAGAAAATGCAGGAAATAAACCAATATTGCTAATAAAACCTCTGAACTAAGATCTTAGCTGAGACTTGATGACCATTTATTTGAATTCCAAATTTCTCACTGACATGGCTTTCTAAGGCCCTCTACTCAGAACAGGTGGGTTATAACTAAGGTTTAATATGTAAGACTAAGATATGAATGTCTAATTCTAGTCCCAAAACTAGGACAGACTCATTTTGTGTCCTTCAGCAAAGTCACTTAAGCTTTATCAGCTCCTCAGTTTCCCCAGCAAACATAATTGGCAGTTTCTGCTGCACGGACATTTTAGAGCACACTGTTGACAAAAAAAACAGAACTTTTTCATGAATATCTGAGCTCTCACAGAGGATTTGTTCTTACCAGATTTCAGGATAAGTTTGTGAATTTTAGACACTTGGAAAGTTTAAGTAACTCAAAAGCTTTCCCAAAGTAAAGGTACTTATGAGACATCTAGCACTTGAGAACAAAATCACCAGGATTGAGACAAATCTCAAGAGGAAATGTTTGAATGCCAGTGGATATCCAAAATTATAAAAATGGAATCAAATTTTGAACAGGGAAACATAGGCAACAGTAGACTCAAAAGAAGGAATATCTAAAGATTGTGACTGTCCCTCTGCATCTGCAATCCGAATTGTTGAGGTGGGAGGAAGCAGCCTGAGCTGGGAGAAATTAAGGATGTAGTAACTATTCCATTACTGCTACTTCATAGAATTTTTACAGGAGCATCCTCTAAGAGCTGCTGATGAATAAAACTGACCAAAACTTGCTCAAGGAAGTAGTCTTGGAAAGGAGTTAGAGAAGAACCCTTCAGTTCTGGTATATAGAGGCCAGGGAAAAAAGGAAAAAAATAAAAAAAAAAGGAAAAAAGAGGGGGAAATTCACATAGTTCAGTTTTGTTTCTTATGGCTCTCCTGTGATGAAAGCCATAGAGGCAGAGCAGTGCTGTGTTCCCCAGAGTATTAAGTTTGTGACTGCAGTACACAATGACTACAGAAATATATTTAAAATAAATATCTCTTTTTACTGACCTTTGGGACTTTCTACCAATCTAGTCTGATTCCATAAGCTCTCAGAGGGAAAAGGAAGATGTTGGGCTGGAAGAACTGAGGTTCAAATTAGGACAACATAATAAAAATGATGCAACTGTGTACCAGATTTCAGTTTCCAACCATGTTGCTGTTTCAGAGATCATCCAAAATTGTCCAGCAGCTTTTAAATTAAAACCTAGTCCTAAATGACAAATACAGGCTGGCTACTAGCTCTTTTTATTTAATGCAGACTGTCACCAGTGAGGCTGATTTCCCTGCCTTGTTCTGTCTTTGCAACGAGGCTTAATAAATACTGACAGCAATTACACAGAAATAAGATTTTAAACAGGCTCAATTCAATCCTCCAAATGAATAGAATGCTTAATAAATATGCTATAGACATTGCAGAGAAGGCTGATTCTGAAATATGGTCTGTCTCAGGTGAATGCTGAGACACCCTGAATGCTTTCACCACCATGATGTAAGAGCCTCTTGTCTGAAATTCTCTCCCTTGTCTGAACCCAAATTGCAGCTTGTAAATTCTAGCTCATGAGAGCTGATCTGTCCTCTGCTGGGAGGTGCAGTCTCTTGATGCTTCTTGTGGATTCCCACATTCTCAGGAAATTCATAATCAGCCAAATACTTTTCTAGACACTTTTTACCACCAGAGACATTAATCTCATACAAGATCTAGGGAGATCTTCACGGGAAAGTGGGAAGGTACTTCAGTTTTCTTTACTGTGATTTTTTCTCTACTTAGAAGTTATACTCACTTTGCTACTAGTCCTTTAAATTGGATGCTTTGCCATGGTGAGGTTACTTATAATAGTCATGAAAAGCTATTTCTATCAGCACTGTTTCCAGGAATTTTTTGTATAGTTGCATCAATAATAGGGTTGCACACTTTTTCTCAAAAAATAGCTGCAGTTGTACATGCAAATGAGATCACTGTGCATGTATAATAGAGTTACATATATGATGGGCCTTTCTCACAGACACTTCTACTGAATTCCTTGTATCTATACTTTAGAGCATTTAAATTAGGTACAAAATTGTGCACTCATTTTCTGAATTATATCTTTCTTACATATAAAGTATTACCAGTAATAGAGAAATGGGCTTTAATTGCTAATCTTTAATTACATTTCATGGCTAGCAGGAAACCTACAAACTGAGGAAAGTGGGATACACTGGCTCAGTTATCATTAATCAGTGCACATGATAATACAAATATTAAGAAATAAATCCAGCTGACTTTCAATTTAGTGATAATTCTGTCTGACAGGAATTTCCTGGTGTGGCTGGCAAGGTGGCAGTGATTTATCTTAGGATCAAAACCTGAAGTCCTGGTCTGGGGCTGTACTGTTCAGGTTTCATATTATCAAACAGAGGGAGCAGACAGGAGTAAGAACTCACTTTTACAGTTAACTGAGACATGGCTAATATTGCTTAAAACCATGAATTATAGAAGTCATTAAAAAAAAGCAGTGGGAGGCTTATTACTTGAATGCTCAAGGAACTCAAATAACAAAAAATGATAGCAAAGACAAAATAACAACTAAACAAAGAAATTGAAAGTAATGGGGAATGTCACAAACAGAAGACATTTTCCACAGGAAGGAGGCTGAAATCAAGAAATCGTCCTTTAGGAAAGCAGAAAAGTAAGAAATGCTAGCACTAAATGTGAACAAATACCCACAAAACTTTCTGAAGTCCTATGTCTGTGAACATACAAATTGCTTTCCCTGTATTTTGATGTTTGAGTGACTGATTTTGCTGAGCATTTCTCAAACAAATCAGACTTCCTAGCAGGCAGAAAAAAATCACTGGAGAAAAGAAGCTATTGCTCACGTAACGTACATCCATCCAATAAAGAAAATCCAGTCAAAACTGTTCAGTGAAAATATCTGCAAGGAGAAATTATCTGTTTGAAGGTAATCTTTAGAATAAGTTTAATGATTTTTTTAATCTGCGTTTTCTAAAAATTATTTTAAATTTTTGAAATAGAATATGTTTCACTTGGAACAAAGTATTTATAACAGAATATTTGAATATAATGAATAAGAGAGACAAGATCTGTTGTATGCTTGTGCCTATTTTTCAGGGCCTAAGTTTCATACTCTTGATTTTGTTAAAACCCTCTGTAACTTCTGACCACAGTGGTGCTTTCTCTTTCTTCCATCAGTTAACTGGGAAGAAAATATGTCTCTCTATGGGACTGAAAGTGTGTGTCAGCATACACAGATTTCATCCACACAGATACATGCAAGTGTGTGTGTGTATACATATCCCACACAGTTTTGCATTGCTTCTGTATACATTTCATGTTCTATTCTGTCCCTTTACTGTGTAACCAAGAGTTAGGTATACACATACACTTGAATTTTACCCATATTATTTGCCCAGATCCCTGATCAGAACTGAATGAAGTGCCCCAGCATCTATACTTTTCTATGGCACCAGTAGATGCCTCACCAACATGTATTTTGGGACAGTCCCTTCACACTTCCTCTCCTAATCATTTAAAAGCCTAAATCCAAGCAGCCAAGGGGATTTGTGTAGTATGTTAAACCTTTAATTCAAGCTGAATGCTGTGTCAGCACCAATTCCAGTTACTCACTTCGGTGCTATTAGATACACACAGTGAGACTTCATTCCCATCATGTTTATAGTTTCAGTATTGCCTAAGGGAGTTATAAAAACTAGTCGTGCCTGTGTAATTCTTGTGGTATGGCTAAAAGAATAGCCCTGAACTCTGAGAATGATCTCTGGATGTAAAGCAATAATGGGCTATCATTCATTCCTTTCTTTTCTGGCTACATTAAATAACACTTTAATATTTAGACATAATTCAAAATACGCATATGCTGAGTGAGAAAGAGGGAAGTTCACTCAGTGTGACCAAAAATTCATACCTAAAGATAAGAATTCAAAAATTGCCATGCTATACCCTGCTCCTCCCTGATTTGAGATTTGTTGAAATTGCCAAACCTCAAAAACTGCATATCTTCTCTCAGAGATGGTAGCCACTGAGAGGTGGGCAGATTCATTTCTGAGTATGAAGATGTCATGTAATTTTCACTGAGGTAGAAAAGGAAGATCTAATGAGCATTTAGGACAACGTGGAAGTAGTAAGCTAGTACAAGACAGGACTTTATCCTGCTTTTTCAGTTTGCAGTGTAGATCAACAACTACTTGCTAGCTTATGTTGAGCTTCTCATCAACCAAGATTCCCAAGTCCTTCTCCTCAGGGCTGCTCTCAGTCCATTCTTTGCTTAGCCTGGACTTTTGCCTGGGGCTGTCCTGGCCCAGGTGCAGGAAAGAATTTCTTCCTAATATCTAATCTAAATCTCCCCTATTTCAGTTGAAAACTGTTCTCCCTTATCCTGTCACTCCATTACCTGATCAAGAGTCCCTCCACATCTCTCCTGTAGCCCCATTAGGGACTGGAAGGGGCTCCAAGGAGCCATCTCTTCTCCAGGCTGAATATCACTGTAAATGACAGAGTTTTCTTTGCTCATGACTTCAACAGATTTTCCTAGAAGCAAACAATACTCTTCTTCTTTTGCTTTATATGAGCTGGCTTTCCTTTTTGCTCCACAAGTGTAAGTCCTAAGCTCCCTCAGGTGCAGGCACATACAGTCTTCCATTTATATTTTGGTGTGAAAATAGAGATGTTTAAATAACTTCTGATTATTGTATCATAGATACTTCTATGGGATGCTATTTTCTAAGGCCAAGCATTAAGATCTTGAACACCTCAGAGAAGTTCAAGAAACCACCTCCACAACTTGCCAGTAAAATGCTGGTGAGTGCTTGCTTTCTTTTACTGAAAATTATACTTGATCCATCCTTTCCCTCCTCTGCTATCGGTTACCACTACCGGTCAAGGGAATGACCAGTCATCTCAGAAATGGCTGTGATATATCACGGTATGATAACAATTAAGTCCAAAGAGCAGTACTCAATCTGTGGAGGGAATTTAAAACAAGAAATAAGAGATAAAGTTACAGGTTGCAGTTGAGATATGGTAAGATGACTTGCGACATGTTTACAGGCAAGGTGGTCTAATGGACCATATGAGAACGTGCCTGAGAGGAAAAAATGTGCCTAACTCTTGCCTACACAATACCTTCCTGGAGCCACAATTCTGAGTCCATTTAGATGAAATAAAATAAAAAAAATAATGGACGTTGTCTATTGGAAGGCAAGTCAATGACATCATGTGGCACTTGTGTTAAATTTTTATCACTCTTGTAAAAAGCAAATAAAATGAGATCAAATAATTGTCTGCCTTCAAAGCACAGTCCATAACACCTGACATTTTTCATTAGTGCAAAAGCCCTTACCAAAGAAATAAAGTCTCTGCCAGTTAGGAACCAAGCATAATTCTACAGCTATTGCATCTAAATAAGATGACACTTTCAGCAAGAGGATATCAAAATGCATCAGGTGACAGTAGTACATCATGCATGTATATGTTCTTGGGCACCTTATAAACCTCAAAGTCAATGAGATGCTATCACATATCTTTGTGTACATGGACATGATCTCCTCCTTACTTAAAATAATGCAATTTCATTTTTAATATATATTTTATAAAGATTTTAAACTCTGAAGGATACTTGAGATCATTTACCACACCTACAGGACACTACAATTGTGACTTCTTATGTATATAGGAGGACTCTGCTTCTGCCTTAAAGGTGCCAAACTGACTGCCTTAAAGACTCTGACCTCTAAGTGCTCCCTTGCTGAACAACAGAGAACTGGCAGAATTACCAAAGGCTTCATTTGAACTGAATCACCACTTGCCTCAACCTTCAGCCTCCAGGGATCTGCTCTAAGTAGTAGCGGTGCACATCGATAAGATTGTCACTTTTTGGTAGCAGTTTTTAGGAGACTGCCCAAGGACCTAGTTTATTTCATGTAAACCACATGAGATGTCTGACAGCAGCAGCATTGGCTCCCTTTTTATGGATTTGAATATATTAGCAGAGGCAGAGACCTAGAAGGACATTACTGTACCTGCTCCACTCTAAAAATTACCAGTACATTCTTGTGGTACATAATCCATTTACTAATTTTTGGGTATTCAAGGCAGGACACTGATTCAGCTGCAGAATTCTCCATATACAAAATACATGAATTTTTAAAAGATCTCTTTCAAGAAATGTAACTACCCTTACTAATGTTAAAAATTCTGACTAATGTTAAAAAATAAATGAAGATGGGAGCCATTGCTCAGAAAAATCCATTATAAATCGAAATGTTTCCCATTTTACTTGAACCAGGAATAAATTTAAAGTATGGTGGTTTTTAATATGTTTAAACTTCCTGCTTCACTTTGAATCAAATTTCAGTAGTCTCACAAACTTGTCCAAAAATGAAACAGAGCATAGACAGTGTGTTTGACTAGTTTCATCTCACTGAACCATCTGCTTTACTCATCCTGGCATGATGTAAACAGTAAAATATGAATCAGCTTTTTAAAACTATTTTTGTCTCAAGAAATATTTTTATCATTAGGTTTTTTTAGTGCATGTGATCTTGTATTGATAAATTCAGTATTTTTTAAATCAAGAAAATTGAAGCTGCAGCTTCTACTCTACCCAAAATTGTCTCTTTGCACATTTACCACAGGTTTTCCAATTGCATCAATATAAAACCTGAGTGCTCCAGCTCGAGATTCAAAAGAGCAATTGATTGTAACACAGAAAAGATAATTTATGTTTTTTTCTGCAACTGAAGTTTTGAGAAGATATAATGCAGATTCTCTTTTTAAAAGTAAAAGCTCAATGGACATACTTGAGACACTCCAACACCCTGTGGAACATTAACTTTTTACACCATTGTAGGCACTGGCAAAGGGTTTCTAATGTTAGTTAGAAAAACTATGACTTTAATGCAGAGATTATTGTTCTACTTGTTCTGCTAAACAGTTTTTGTCCCAACCCACAAGTTTTGCCTTTTTCTTCCAATCCTCTTCCCACCGCTGTGGGGTGTCAGAGCCAACAGGGCTGCCACCTGGTTCTTTGTTACCGTCTGAGGCTAAACCACGACATGCAGAAAACTTCTTTCCCCTCTTCCCATGTGTTTTACCTGCTCAGGACCCAGTATTTTTATTTTACTCACAGTATTTTTCCCTCTCATGCCTGGAATAAACTCAAAGCAAAAATCTCCTTTCCCATACTATGTTTGTAAGATCTGTTCTACTTTCACATCAAATACTGATAGCATATTAGTTCAAATTAACTTTTTTAGCTTTTTTCTTGAAAAATACTCTTGTGGTTGAAGCTTGCAGAGAAAAATACGCAAGTGTTAAATCTTATTTTCTACTGAGGCACAATAAGATGCTTATTGAACAGAAAAAATTCCTTGAAATTTGATGCTTTATGTGCAGAAGATCTATTGAGATAAACAATATCCACTGTCCTCTCATCCACCAACCTAGTTACCTTGGGTATCACATAGAGTAAGCGTGATTTCCCCTTCATACAGACATACTGAGTGCTTAAAAATTAAATTGACTAAAATCCATCTGGTTGACTCACTGCGTTTCCAGTAGGAGCTACCAGGAAAAAGAGTCAATATTTTGATGACTCACAGACAAATACTGAGCTGGAAAACTTTTTAAAAGGCAGTTATCTTTTTCTTTGTTGATATTTCCTGATTAGGAGGTCTGTAGCGGAAACCCACTAGAACTGCATCCATGTCAGTCTGTCTGCTAATCTTGACCTGTAAAATCTCCATGAAATACTAAAACACTGAACTGTCAAGCTTTGTAGAAAATTGAGGTTTGGATTTCTTTCCTCATTATCCCAGCAGTTTTGTTCATGAATGTTATAGCTGACAGGACATTAATATCTCACACTAATAGACGTGCTGATACTGAAAGGGCCAACGGTCGGAGGATGCATACTGGGTTGAGATGGTCAAACCTTTTTAGTACAACTGATATTGTCCTTAAACGCTGTACTATTTGTTCAAAAGCACAGACAGATATATCAAAGAATTTTGATTGCAGCCAGGCTAAAGTTCACAGCTGTAGTTCAGTTCTTAAGACAAGCTGAGAGAATTGGGGGTGTTCAGCCTGGAGAAGGCTCCAGGGAGACCTTAGAGCCCGCAGGAGGGATCGGGAGGGACTCTTGACCAGGAAGTGGAGCCATAGGACCACAGGGAAGAGTTTTAAATGGAAAGAGGGTAGATGTAGACTAGATACTGAGGAGAAACTCTTCCCTGTGAGGCACTGGAACAGGTTGCCCAGAGAAGCTGTGGCTGCCCCATCCCTGGAAGTATTTAAGGCCAGGCTGGACAGGGCTTTGAGCAATCTGATCTAGTGGGAAGTGTCCCTGCCCATGGCAGGGGATTGGAACTTGACTATCTTTAAGGTCCCTTCCAACCCGAGCCATTCTATGATTCTATGAAGTTACACATGAGGTTTTCTCAAGATTATTGAGACCCCTTTTTTTGTGGCAGATGGGAAGAAACAACAGCTGTTTTTGTGTAGAAAATTGATACAGAAAATGTCAATCAAGCTTAGTAAAGAAGTTAGGAGATGAATCATTACCATTCCAGAAGACACAGAATTCTTAAGAAATTCACTCTCTTCCAGACTACATGAGTTCTACAAGTTTATGCAAGATTGTTGTTGGGGGAATCTAGTAGTATTCAGGTTTATAATATTATTTGTTTCCCATGTAAATTGAGGGCAGTATATCCCAGTAGAACATGCACAAGCAAGGACTCAGACAGGGAAGGAGTTTTGCAAACCTTACACAGGATGAATTGAGCGTGGCTTTCAGTCACAACTGCCTACAGCAGGCTCCTGCTGCACAGCCGTGCTCCCTGTCAGCATCCCGCAAGATCAGGAACTGGTTTTGCAGTCTTGTTATTTGCCATCCTAAGCATATGTTTTCAGTTTAATGCCTAAAGCTGTTTCTGTGTGAATGTTGTGTGGCTGCCTAACCATACAGGGAATAGTCAGGTTTCTGAAAATTCAAGGCACCTTTTTCTGCATAGGTTCTAGTGCCTCACTGTCCCAGCCTCTCACCACATTTGTGTGCATCTGTTTCTTTGCTGTGTGAATTACTGAAAATTTCCAGGAGCGGTAGAATTAAGTAGTCTTAAAATGTCAGTATAAACACAAAGAAGGAAAGGCTTGAGAAGAATTGTAGCTTGGAATTACTTATTTTTAAATTCCTCCTATACTAAGCATTTTACAGAATAAATAGAGATATGGCTCTTGCCCCAGGAATTCTGTATGTTTTACAGTCTTAACACGAAAGGAAGAAAGGATGGAATCAGGACATTTAAATAATATTTTGGCTTCAACCCTGCTGCTGTTCACTTGGCTAATTAAGTCAGTTGTCTTGGAAGGAAAGAAAAATGTACCAGTTATTTTTCTATCCTTAGCTAAGCTACAATTTCACAAGTATTTCAGGAAGATGTATATGACAATAGCCTCCAGATATGAAGGCTGTTAACAAGCTGACATGGAACATTTCTGCTTCTACACAATACAAGTGGAAGTATTGCAATGCGACTGCAAGAATATGGATACATTTGGGGAAAAAATGATAGAGCAGATGCAAGAATGACCAAAAAAAAAACCCCAAACAAAAACCAAGAGCACCAAAACTGACTGAGATACCCTCTGAATTCATTAAGGATTTTTTTATAGTGAAGCCAGAAACCCTGTATGAAACCATCCTAGCTTAAGTGTCACGTCAAAAAGAATGTGTTAAAGAAAGCTAGTGTGCACACTGACTTTTCAAGATGATGGTGATTGGTTAATTTTCAATACAGACATATTGTAAATCGGCATTTTTAAATGCTGTCCTGGTCAAAAGAATAACTGTGAAAAAACCTTTCTACACCCTGTATTTTCTTCTGCATCTGAAGTATATTTTTAATAATACAAACACTGGTTAAAAATTAGAGATTTGTTTATAGATTTTATTTCAGTTTCAGCTAAGAAATTTTCAGCAAAACTATAGACTGAAATACAGCTGAAGTGATTAATTTTCTCTTTATATGACTGTTAGAAAAAACCTATATAAACTTATTGTTTGAAAATCATGAAGAGACAGTGAAGGTGTTAAATTTTGAAGTAGTCTGTAGAGTAAATAAGAAAACTGGCAAATCACCAGCTTTACATAACAAAATGGACAATTCTCTCTCTTCACATGCTGTGGAATCAAGGAAATGCCATCCTGATTAGGACCCACATGGAGAGATCATTTTCCTTGTACATATGGACAGTTTCCAGGGGTTAATTGTTGTCTAAGTGTTATGAGTTTTTTTTAGCAGAGGTTGAACCTGGACTACAGTGTTTTATAGCTACTGAGGGACCTATCCTTGGTAAATTTCTCTAATCCCATTTTTAGCTCACATATGTTTCTGTAAGCCTAAAAGCCTAGAGCAATGAGTTCCACAAATTAATATGAACCACATAAGAAATGACTTTTCTTTCTTGTCAGGAATACTATTCCCTGTGCCGCTCTATTCTTCTGCTTTCCTTTTGTGATTTGGGGACATCTAGGAGATGACCCATCCCAGCTGTCTCTTTTCCAAATGGAAAGGATTTATTCAGTCATTCCTTGTATGGTAGCCCCTTAGTACCCGAGTTATTTGTATTATTCTCCTCTCTATCAACTTTGGTTTTACAATAACCTTTTTAAGATGAGGTACCAGAACTGCATGAATATTCAGAATGAGGAAACATTTGACACAAAAGAACCTAGCTAAATGTTCTGCTTTGTTACAACTTCCTTCCTAAAGATACTATGACTTGAAAAATCAAAGCACTGCACTTTTCCAGAGTAAAAGGAACAAGTACAATGATGTTATGTTTGGTCACTTATTTTAAAACCAGTCACTTTGCTGGCTACATGGGAATTTAAAAAACAAAGACTTTTTATTGCAAAAAATGTATCCTCTATTTAATTTCATTCTCCTCCTGAGCTTGTGCAAACAGCTAAAGGACTTTGTGACCTTGTGAATGGCTGCTGCTGTGTAATTGAGATGTTAACTCTGAAGCCTAACTAGAATTTAAGGAAAAATGTTATACTACTCACAGTATGCCATTTTAGCAAAAATTTGTTCCAGCTTATGTTGCCAGTCTTTAATTATTTCAGAAATGGTGCTACCATGGGTTGCTTAATGAACTTCTAAGTGACACCAAGTCCTGGGAAGAACTACAAGTAAATTAAGAAAAGGAGTACAGTGCAAATGATTTGCATAAATTAGGGACTGTGAGAAAGAGAAAGTTAATGAATATAGACAGGTACCTCTGTATTTCTGGCAAAGAAAGAGCAATAAAAATTATCAAAGATCTAGAAAATAAGACCTCATGTAAAGTGCAAGTCCTGAGACAGTCCAGAAGAAAAGAGAAAGAGTAGATATTACTGTTGGGCACTGCTACAGAGGAAAAGAATAATCTGTTTTCCACTTCAAGTAATGAGCTTAACCTGCAGCAAGCATTTCAAGGTAGATGATAATTTTAATTCTACCTCTGAGGAGAGCAATACCTGCAATAAATGTTCTAGAGAGATTACAGAGTCTTCCTCATCAGATGCTATCAAGAACAGGTTAGAAAAGGACTTAAGAAGAATGATATAGGCATGTTGATCATTCCATCAGTGAATCGATTAGAGGATCTGTGAAGGTTGTTTTCTACTTTGCAATTTCATTATCAGCCATGAGCAGAAATGAAACCTCTCACTTTTCCCACTTTTTGTGCAGTCCTCCTCTTGGTAACAACTACAGTGTCCTGCAGTTTGTGATGGGAAAATGGAGGCAGGGTTCAAACAGTTCTGGCTGGAGAATCTGGGACAAGTTTTGGAGGTAAATCTTGGCTTTTGCAAATGAAGACCTAACTATAGAATGATGTCAACTGGCTATTAATATTGTGATATGAATTATATCCTCTCCTAGCAGTGCTATTCATCAGTGCTCACACACCAGAATGAAATATTGCAGTGCATTGGCTTTGATAGCCAGTCTTTACAGACTAAGAGCCAAAAATCTGTATTTTATTGACACATTTACAAAATAGTTTGAAGAACTAAATCATAAAAGGCTTCTGACTGCTTAGCAATTTGTTCCTCTGAGTAAAGACAGCAGGTTTAACATTGCTTATTTGCAGTGATATAGCACCAACAAACAGGAAACAGAACCAATGTCAGCTTAATGTCTGTTACAAAGGAAAATGTAAATGGAAAACTCCTTTCCTCTGCTGCCACCCCTACAGGCAAATGTCACTGAAATAGATGTCAGGTCAGGCAATCAGTGATGATGCTGATGTGTTGAAAGACTCTAAAGAAGAAAAGTTTCACTTATCAAACCATTCACATTGAGTTAGGTAAGATTTAAAGCACTGTAGAATTATGAATAGTACACCTCCAACCTTTCTGTCCTATCCTCTAATATTATGTAACTCTAAACAGATCTGGTTTGACTTTGGGCAGGATTTTTAATTATACTTAAACATAAACATCATAGGAGTCAGTGATTATTACTGTAAGAATTCAGCAGAGACAAAGAAAAGAGCAAGAGGGATTTTTTTTTTCTTTTTTTTTTTGACTTTAGGTATATAGTATGTGCTTCCAAGATTTTAGAACGATAAACACTTGTAAGCACACATTTACTGCCTTACATACTTTCTGGTTCTAGCAGGTAATAACTTCAAAGTAGTTATTAGATTTCTTAGAGATTTACCCCAGTTTAACTTGAGTATATTTTTATATAATTGCCTGATATTTAATTTGAAGTTATTCTCAGCCACTCTTTCTCTTTCCTTGGCACAAATGTTTCATAAATAGAGAAACATTAAAAAACAGAGATTTGAATCAAGAAATAGATTCCAAAGCATTTATTCACAAGTGAACATCTGATATAAAATCAAAAAGGAACAGGTTAATGAAAGATGGAAAAATGGATAGAGGAAAACCACATATTTTTCTTCCTGGGCTGTGTACTACTAGATACGTATGTAGGGCATGTAGGTAGCTTAATTATGTGAGAGAGTTGAAGGAAAGATTCAATCCCAGTAGCTTTTGCCATCTAAGACTTAGTATGGCCTCTTAAGAGGCCAATGGAGACATTAAAATCAGTAGGAAACCATTGCTGAAAAAACAGTGTTTTCATGGATTTACAAGCCTCCCTCATGAAAGGCTTCTTATGTTATATTTTTATGTGAGATTAAGAAAATTCCCATATTCCTTGTAACTTTTCCTTTTACCTACACAGCCACTTAGAAAAAAATAATATCCTTACTCTCCATCTATTTTATCAGAGTTCATCACTCCCATGGACAGGGCAGAAGGGCATTAATCTCTTTTCAGAATAAAAAAGGCAGACTTTCTTTTGTTCTCTCACCCTTCCTAGACATATGCCACATCTTTCAACATCTCTGTGCCGTGGCACAAGTCCCTGGTGGCCTTTCCAGCTCTACGGACAGCACAATTCTGTGACATTCACAGCACTCCAGAACCTATCCATGCCCTATCTCTGTCAATATATTCTGAATCTAAGCTGACTTGCACACTGAAGTAGAGGTATCTTATACCTGTCTAATTTATCTGAGATCACTCCTAATGAAGGAACTGTTTAATTAGAAAGGTGCGACTATAGTAAAGCAGCATTCTAGTTGACAATGATGGAAACATGAGTTACAAATGAAGAAGCTCCAAAAAATACAATTATTTCTTTACCCTGAGTCTATTCCCAACCTGTGAACTTCAGAACTTCAGAGACTTCTTTTAAGTGCAGATGCCATACTCTGCTGCATGGATGTTCTTCTCCTAAAAATGGCCTTCTGAATGCATTAGTACTGCCACAGATCTATCAGAGCGTGCGCATGACTGTGTGCCAGTCAAGGGGACATGGGGGAAGGATGTATGTTTTAATTTGTATTTGCTACAGGTGAAGCTTCAAAACTTGTTTGAGCTAGTTATCTCCTAATTTAGGATCTTTTGTTTCACTATGGCTTTGTTCCTTTACTCACTGCCTACAACAAAGTAGCATTCTTTACAGCGATGTGGTATGATTAATGATGGTGACTAGTACTCTGGTTTACCTTTTTGTTTTCCTACGGTGTCAGATGACTTACAGTCACTTGTGGCACCCATGTGGCATTTCATATACACGACACATATGGCTGTCTTGCTGTGTGACGGTTTAAGTCGCGCTTTGGCTTGGTATCTGTTTAGGAGCACCCCACATAGGCCTTGGAGCAGGCCTAAGCACGCACATAAACAAGCTGTTTGTTTTAGAGGTCAGCAAGTCTTCCCATTGAGTTTGAAGCATGGTTACTGCTGTGCAGAATTAGAATTACTGTAGTGTGGGTAATACTTGGTTTAGTTCTGAGTTTTTTAGGTATCATTTGTTGATTCAGCACCACTATTTTCCTTAGTCTTCCTACTGTCTTATCAGGCTTTGTGATGGATATCCCTGGCAAAGAGGGAGAGAGATAACAGTCAGTAATTGCTAGTTGGAAGTCTGTGATTCACAGTTCTGTGTAAAACTACTGCTTGTCAAAAATGGATTTCATGTACCTCAGATGCTGCCACTTGCTCTGTTGTATGTTCCTGGGGGCACTGTTGTACCTGATACTGTATAATGCTGGTGGTGACTTTTATCTTCCTTGGAGAGCAATAAAAGATGTTTCTCTGACTCATACTCATGAGCTGACAGTGCTTCTGTAAATGCCCTTTTCACCTTGATCTTGTTGTACAGTTAAAACACCTTACGTACATGTCTGTGCGGCATCTAACGTCATAACCTGAATGAGTGATGGAACGGTGTCTCATAAAAGATTGATCAGAACTGATATAAGGTGAATATTTTGTTGTTGTTTCAGATAAAACAGATATAGTATATTTTAACAGATATGCACTACGGTACTTTTACCTTTTCCTCGCCAGCAATGAGAGCTCAACACCATGTGAATGGGACAGTCTTCTGTGTGCAGGAACTTGTTGTGGTTTAACCCCAACTGCTAAACAAGCACCATGCTGGCACTGGCTTGGTCCCCCTTCAATGAGATGGGGCAGAATTGGAAGAGTAAACATGAGAAAACCTGTAGGTTGAGGTAAAGGCAGTTTAATAAGTAAAGGAAAAGCTGTGCACACAAGAAACCCAAAACAAGTTCATTCACTATTTCCCATCATCAGCTGGGTGTTCAACCATTTCCAGGAAAACAGGACTCCATCACACACAAAGTTACTAAAATATTAGTGTGTTGTTCACATTATTCTCATCCTAAATCCAAAACCTGGCACTACATGAGCTGCTAGTAAGAAAATTAACCAGCTGCCAGTAAGAAAATCCCAGCTGAGACCAGGACAGAGCAATCAGGAAAATATTATTGTGCCATACGTGATGCCTTAGACTCAGGCTCTGTAAATTTTTATGTCTACACCATATAAGAGTCAGAGCTAAAACAGACTACCATGCTCTTTATTTTCCTTAATATTGAACTTTGTTTCACTCTCTATGAAAGTAAACAGTCATCACACATCCCAAACATTTACAGAGCTTGATAGATGAGCCCAGACCTGTTCCCACTGGCTTCTCTTGAGAAGTTTTAAATAATGCAAAATACCAACTTTGAACAGGAAACAGAGAAAAAAATTACTATCTCATGCAGGCAGATAATTGCCATAAGATGTTTATTGCTTAAACTAGTTTAAAGATGAAAAGCTAACTGACACTCTTTGAAAGTTCATCAAGCAAAGAGATTAAAAAAAACCTATAACGTAGTATTAATCCTTATTTCTTGTAGCTGGAAGGGTGTTATGGTACAATCAATAACACTGGGGTTTGTACTCTCTTGTCAGAATGTGCTTTGCAACTGCATTACTTTTAGTTATGTTTCAACAACAAAGGCAATGTTGTTGACATCAACCATTGCTTTATGAAATTGAATTAATATCTGATAAAATAATTTCCTAATAGGTTCAGATTTAGCAAAATTCTATTTATGTCAGAATATGAATTGTCTTGACTTCCAGTTACTTAGTACATGTTTCCCTGCAATTCTTATGATGCTCCCTGTTAGGAAACACATTTGTCTGGAGAAAAAAATACAGTTCTGCCTCTTGGCCATTCCAGTTAGCAATTTATCTGCTGTAGAGAAGAACAGATAAGGATTTAGGAATGGTGGTGAGAATTCAGCTCTCTTATTGTATCTACTGAGTTGGATTAGCTCATGAGCTCTGACTTGGCACAAGATTTGTTTGGACACTTAAGTCTGTTTTCAGATTACACTTCAATCTATATTTCAGGACTTCAAATTTCACCTCTGCTGTATGTTTTAATTGTACCCTGTCTTTGTCTTTCAAGCCAGTTTCCATTTTGTAAAATAGGTCAGTAATAGTGGATTAAGTGGTCTAGAATGAGTGACAAGTTTAAATAAAATATCTCTAGTATAAATACAAAAAAATCTCACTTTTAAGATATAAGACCTAAAAATGCTTTTTGTTCTGTGAATATAAACTGCTTATTAAAACATTATTTTTGTGAAACACTTACTGTCTTCCAATCAGTGCTTGTATAGGTCTGTTGAATATGTACATATCAGAAGAGGTGAACCTTTATTTCTGAAATACCCATTTTTTGGATTATTAGAATCCAATCAAGCCCTAGACGGAATAAAATCTTAAACACTGAGATTGTTGCTGTCCTCAATCCAAAACCAGTGTAGATACACTGATTTGATGAAATATTGTATTTTAATAGAAATCAGTTTGGTAGAAGGACTGGGAAAGTAGAATTTATTCTGGGTAATGGACATCCTCTGTTTGTTTTCTCTACTGTCTTAAAAATGCTGTGGTTTTGTGATTCTTGGAAAAAGAAAAGGTAACAGCAAATGTATAGAAGTGTCATCTGGCCATTTAAAAGTTAAACTGCAGGCTGTTTTGTAGGGCAAAGGCAGAAAACTGACATGACACTTCTCTTTTATCACTTTGAGCCCACTTTTTATGTGAAAAATAGATTTGGAAGCATAAAGCAGATGTGTTGTGAGCTGCCTCCTTGTGAACTAATAAAGCTCCTTGAGACTGTGTTGAGATGTAAATTGTCACTTTTTCTAAGAGAAAATGAATTTTAACTTGAGATTTATGTGAGCATTTCCATCAGCAAGTCTGCCGGGCTTGTTTGCCCAGGTGGTGTGCACTTAGAATCAATCTGGTCTTTTGTGAATCCACATGGAATGTAGTAACTGATGAAGACATTGAGTCTAGAAAACAAATCCTACTTGTGAAGTGTAATAAACTAAGAAAATTGGTGCTTAACCTCTTGTTCTGATTGTAATTTTACACATGACATCTCAATATTTTGATGTGGTAAATGAAAGAAACTTTCACAGTTCTTTTCCTAAAGCACAATGTAGATGTTATAACCTGGTAGCCATGGGGAGCCCATAAAACACGTTTAAGCAATCTTCCATCCTGAAGTAAATAGTGATACACACAGTTAATGTGTGAAAATGCTAAACCCCCTTCCTTTGGCAAGAAATGCTCTAGGTTGTATGGTGACAGTGTGAGTGTAACTGTATGGCATGTCTAAAAGAAATCAGATTAAGATAATGGGAGCCCTGGTGGTTGCTAGATCTAAGGAGAAGAATCATCAGCGAGTCTATTTGCCATAGACTTCAGTCTTTTGATTCCATTTATTTACATTAATTTACACCTGAAATGAGAAATTGGGAAGTTTGATGCTTTCTGCCAAGAGAATAAATATTTTTACATTCTGACTAACCTGAAACATCAGTTCCTTGCTTGTCTCCCTCATTTTGAGCCTTCCCTGGAACACTTGTAACTTTACAGCTTGAACAGTTTGGCCTGCCAATGGAAGCCCAAATCTTGATGACGGAACATGTGACAACAGTTTGTCCCCTAAATAATCGCATCATACTTAAGGTAAATTCTTGGCAGTGGTTTCTCTCTCAGTAATCCCATCAGACAGTAATACTTGGCAGTCAGTCCTTAAAAAAAACCACAACAAAACAACAGGGAAACTTAGTTTAAAATATTAAACCAAATTAATAATATGATCACACACGAAAAAAAATAAGGAAGGATTAAGTGAAGAAAGGGAAAAAACAGATCCAATTGGATTTTTTCCATTGTAAATTAAAGTACATCTGCTTGGGGCAGAGGCATGATGCTGGTTTCTTCTTACAGTAATTAGAAAGCAAGTGCTGCCAAAACCCGTTTTCCCATCTGCCACTCAGTTTGCGGGATGTTCCTAAAGTGCCTCTCAGGAGGTTGGTGCTCACTGATCCCCTTCAGCCATGAAACTGAACCTCAATGTTACGCCAAAAACCAACCCTAGAAAAAGAAACTGGGAGAATACTTCACTCTGGAGTGATTTCACAAAATATTTGAATGTCTCAAAGAAAGCAAAGCCTTGATCTTGAAAATAACTAAAACTTTGTCAGTATTAGTGGTTCCCAAGCAGAGGGAGGAATGGTTGCCCTTTCAGCCAACATTTGAAGTGTTACCTCATATTTTTTTATATTTTTTTTCCTCTCTTTTGAGGTACCTCAGAAACAGGCTTAGTATGTACTGAAATCAGCCAGATTCTGGTTTTGGAAAGTTGTGTCTTGCTTTTATTTTCAAAAGGTCAGGATTATGAAGACAAGGTACTCATTAACTTCCACCTTTGTCATGGGGAAATGATGAGGAATTAACTGAGTTTGGTGTTGGTTGCAGAGGAGTAATCTGTCCTGTTATAAGGTATAATCTTAGAAATGTCTAAGGCCTCTTTTTTTTTTTTCTTTTTTTTTTTTTCTGCAAGTGCAGTGTCTTATTCTATAACACCACTTTTATTAGCTATTCTGATTGTGTACATCTGAAGTTGAAATTTCTGTTGGATCACTCAGTTGTCATACAGATTTCTGTATTTTCCACATGGATTAGAACCACTCAATGAATATTCGGTATGTGGAAGTTAAACTGATCTGTTTTAACATTAATACAGTATAACGAGGCAAAGAAATAACCAATCAATATTACCCACAACATTTCTATGTGTGTTTTGTTGCATGTAAGCTTAAGTTTTCTTCAATGTAGGGTACTGATTTTTTCAGAGACTATTATAGAGAGCTATTATTTTTCAAGTCTCTGACAAGCAGAGATATTTCACATATTTTGGACTCGTTAAGAAAAATGTCATCTAGTTGCTCAGTAAAACTTATACTGAACTCTGTAAACATTTAACACTGATATTAGTATAAAGTCTTATAATTTGAAATTTAAATTGGAATTGATGGATTTTAAGACAGATGTAGTAGGTACGAATCTAATGGTTACTTTAACACATCTTCATTTGGTTGGTTTTCAGTTTTTCATGTACAAAGCTGCAACAAAATGCTTCACTCTGTTTTCTAGCACGGACAAATAAACCTCTCCTGTACTCATTCCAAGGTGGTGTCTCAACCTACGTGAGGTATTCAGATTTTGCAGTCTGTGATAGTTAAAACGTCTGGAGTTTCACAGGAGTGACATATCCTCACAGTCAGCTCCAAATGTTTCATCACCCTGCAAGTAAATAGCTAGCAGCATGTCATCCTTCAAGTGAATAACTGATCAGACTCTTCAGTTCTGGTAAAACAGAAATCCGTTGCCAATACCTTAAACAGTGGAGAACTGCAGACCGGAGAGAGCTCTGGTGGGAACATGCTGCCACCCTGATACCAAGGTATGACCTGGGAGGTGTGCCCAGGCAGAGGAACTCCTCTGCTTAGTGGCAGCTGAGCATCAGGGAGTACAAGAAAGAGATCAGCCACCAGGACCTTATCCTAACTTCCCTGAGACAGGCTCAACAGGCAAGGAAAGCATCTGCTGGATTTTGTTATTACATGTTATCACAAATAATAAGCTGTAAAAGGCTTTTTCACAGTAAATAATTTAGTTGCTGAATTAGGCACCCTTCTCGTGAATCACCAATTAGGCAAAATGTGTTGAATGTTCTTTACAAATACGTTAAAGCCACAAGTTGCCAGTCTTGCCAGCTTTGATGCCATTCTGCTACTGGTTGCCTATGTCATACTGAAGTGAAAATTTCCTTGGACATGGTCAGCATTTCTGGTATTAAAAGAAATTGTATGCCATGAATTGAGATTGCTAGCAGATTAATAAATACTATAACGACAAGTTTAATGTTCAAGTACAAAAGCCATATAAACCAGTGCTTCCAAAAAAAGAGATTAAAAAGTGAACTGTTTGTGAAATGTTCTTTAACATTTTCAAGCCTCTCAATTACACTGCATCAATTATGACTGTTACATAAAAGAACTTGGCAGATCAGAGACACATTTGGGGATGGGGTAGTAGCAGCTTGAACCTGGATGTTCAGAGGAGAGTAAAAGTATAAAATCCTACAATGTCATATTCAGCATCCCACTGCGCATAAAGAACAATATACTGGCATTCGCGCTAACAGTAATTACTGCAATATTTCAGGTAAAAGAGTATATGTCTCTAAGGGATTATACACTCAATTAATTAGGGATCAGAATCAGGAATAGGTTCTCAAATAATTTCTGCTTTTCCCCACACGATAATTTCAGAACTGCCAGTAATATAAATGAATAACAGTAGCAACGATATCTGGCACTAATTAGAGCACTTACCCATACTGTGATAGTAAAGATTACCTTCTGCAATGGTAATAGCTAACATTTGAATAGTGCCTTTCATCTCCAAAAATCCCCAAGTACTCTACAAATGAGAAAACTGATCTTTCGGGGTATATGTAAATCCTTGATGAAGGAGTTTGGAGACAGCAGGACTGTGGCTTTTTTATCATCTATATATTTGATGATTGTGTAGTCTTGTCATGGTTTAACCCCAGCTGGCAACTAAGCACCACACAGCCGTGGGCTCCGTCCCCTCACAGTGGGATGGGGGAGAGAATCAGAGAAGTCAGAAAACTTGTTGGTTTAGATTGACAGTTTATCAGGTAAAGGAAAGCTGTGCACTCAAGTGAAGCAAAACAAGTAAACTATTCTCTAGTCTCCATGGGCAGGTGGGTGTTCAGCATCTCTAGGAAAGCCAGTCTCCATGATGGGTGATAGTGACTTGGGAAGACAAACCCCATAGCTCTGAACATGTGTCACCACCCTTTCCTTCTTCCCCCAGCTTTATATGCTGAGCACAATGTCATATGGAATACAAATTTGGTCAGGTAAGGTCAGCTGTCCTGGTTATATCCCCTCACAACATCTAGAGCACCCCCATCCTGCTCAAGGTGGGGTGGGGTGGGAAGGAGAAAAAGTCTTGATTTTTTGTGTGTAAGGGCTACTCAGCAGTAACTAAAGCATCCCTCTATTATCAACACTCTTTCCAGCACAAATCCATAACCTAGCCGATACCAGCTACACTGAAGAAAATTAAATTTTCCCAGGCAAAACCAGCACAAATCTTTATGCAGAAGCCCACATCAATTTCTGGAGGTTACTCAAACAGAAAAAATCATTTGGACATCAGGCATAAAGTCGAGTGTGCAAGCCAGAACTCCAAAACCTGAATACTGTTACAAAGTTCAAAACATTGTGCTTTGTAACAGTATTTCTTTTTCCTTCCTCCACCTTTGTGTTTATTTTATCAATGTCATTTTCCTTTACCCAGTTACTCCCATGTAAATGTACAACACTTCTTGCAGCAGAAGGCATGGTTTACTATACAAATTTGTTACACTTTTTCCCAGTATTAGTTGTACCATTACCACTCAGGGATAATTCCCATCAAGTTAGCTAAGACATTTAGAACTGCGGATTAGGTAAGTAGAAGTTTGTTTACCATAGAAAAATGGTAATTCTGAGCCAGCACAGAGGTTAAGAGGTTATAAAAATAAGCTAATTTTCTAGACTGAAGTGGCTGATGAGAATCAGGCTATTTTCTCAGGCTGAATGTGATTACTAACAGTGACATCTGGGCAGGGTGCTGTGACTCAGACACATGCTGCTGTGAAGAGGTTGAGGGGCCTTTACTGGTCCCAGGAAAGGACAACATCTATATCCAGGCTCAGCTGTGACTCAGTGGTAACAGCACAAGTGCCTGTGGGAATCTTACATTTCTGTACAAATGGTCCTCATTACAAGCACAGTTCATCACCTTGCTAGAGGAAGGAAAGCTCATTTACACTTAGCATTTTTTAATATGGAAGAGATAAGACTTTATTTCTTCATTCTGCCCAAGCCGTGTGGTGCGGTTGACACCCTGGAAGGAAGGGATGTCATCCAGTGGGAGCTGGACAGGGTTGAGAGGAGGGGTTGTGTGAACATCATGAAGTTCAACCAGGCCAAGTACAAGGTCCTGCATCTGGATCATAGCAATCCCAGGCACAAATACAGCTTGGGCAGAGAATGGATTGAGAGCAGCCCTGAGTAGAAGGACTTGGGGCTGTTGGGAGATGAGAAGCTCAACATAAGCCAGCAAAGTGTGCTGGCAGCTCAGAAAGGTTAGATTTCAGGAAGAAATTCTTTGCTGTGAGGATGTTGAGGCACTGGAACAGATTGCCCAGAGAAGCTGTTCAATGGAGGTGTTCAAGACCAGGCTGGATGGACCTCAAAGCAGAGGGTGTCCCTGTCCATAGCAGGGGGCTTGGAACTCAATGATCTTTAAGGTCTCTTCCAACCCAAACAATTCTATAAGTCTATGATTTATCTTTTTAAATGTTAAACTAAATTTTCTCCACCAGCCAATGAGATTTCATACAGAGGAAGCAAATGTTCTCATTCATTGTGTATATGTTAATATATAAGTAGGGGCACTGAAATTCTCAAAGGTCTTGAAAGAAATGCCAGAAGTGTAAGTGTTTCCAAATTTAGGCTTTAACCAGGATGCTACCCCAGCTTTAGCAGTGCACTGAGGTACATTTTTGAGACCAGTATACTCTGATGGAATATAAGCATCTGTTTAAATTGAAATACATATTTAAATAAGCACCTGTTTAAGTGATTTGCTGAAGCTGAGTTTCCACTACTTTCTCTGGGAGAACCTTTCTGCCCTTCTCAGCAGTAAACATCAATAAAGAGGCCTGATTACATTATAAAATGTCTAACAAATGCTGCTTAATGCTGACTTTTTAGGTCATCACTACTGGGAATAGCAAATAGTTTTTACTTTGCCAGGTGAGATTAATTTCTAAATAAATGATGCTGCAAAATACCCTACACAGCACCTGTGGGCTGTTCTGGTTCTGTGGCTAGAGAGTAAAAAAATGATAATGGTGCTTTTTAAAAGCTTGCACTTTGAAACATGTTGCAATATCTTTTGTTTATTTTCTCTCATTAAAGAGAAAAAAAAAAAAAGAAAGAAAGACAGAAAAAAAAAGGAAACTCTTAACTAGAAAGATTATAGGTAAAATAATATCTGAAGACTTCTTCTTGTAGCTTCACTTTAAGACAAAATTCTTTGGGTTTTTTCCTGCCTGTAGTCTTAAAATATACCAGAATGTATGTAAATTAAATGTACAAATAGAGGAAGATTGACCAGCTTTCTTAAGGCCAAGCTGCCTGTTTCCACTAAATATCTTCACTCATAAGAGCTTTGTAAAAAGAAAAAGAAAATGAGAGTAAAGCTTCTGAGATGTATTTTGAATGGGGAGTAAAAAAGTGGGCTTTATTAGCAAAACCTGAGTGCTGTCAATACAAGTAAACTAAAGCAAGCTTCCTGGATTCAAACTGAGTGGTGCCTAATATGAGTCTGTTTTGCTAATCAGTGAATGCTATTCAACTATAATTATACAACAAATACCATGTAAAATGCATTTTTTATGCTTTGCCTCAGCATTAATACCACTTACTAGTATAAGTTTTTTTAGAAGTGTTTAAGGCCAGGCTGGATGGGGCTTTGAGCAACCTGCTCTAGGGAGAGGTGTCCCTGCCCATGGCAGGGGGGTTGGAACTTGATGATCTTTAAGTCCCTTCCAACTCTGACCATTCTGTGATTCTATGATTCTATGAAGATTTTTTGAAGAACCTCATTAATGGCTTTTCAAGCACACCAGTGTATGACTGTCTGTTGGAGAATGTGGTAAGAAAATTATCTTTTGGAATAGGAGAAATACAGAGATTTCTGAAGTCAAAGATTTCAGCAGTGATGTTCATGCGTAGTGTAGATTTATTCTGCTCAGAGCATTACAAGTTAACACGATGCTATGAAATAGTTGCAGGTCTAGACAATCCCCTGTGCAAAAGTTTCCTGCATTTCCAAAGGTTTTGCTGAAATCTCCTATGATACGTATTTCACATTGTATACATAATATGATTACCATAAAGAGGTTTTCCCATCAGTTAGTGAGCCTCTGACACTGAACAGTACTGGGTGTTTCAGCAAAGGGAAAATAAATTATCATGAATTAATTTGTGGCCTAAATCATGAGATCTGGCAAGCTGTATTACTGTCGTATCTATGCTCTTATCTCTCATAAAGTTGTCCAGTTCTAGCAAAATCTCAGCTGCAGTAAATATTTATGTTGAGAACACTTTGATTTCTCCACTGCTTTACATTCTGAAAGATCAAAGTACTTTCTCTCTCTTTTTTTTCTTAAACTCTGTCTGAGTTTATCAAAATAAGCTGGTGAAAGGCAGTCTGATGAACTGTCTGGTTTTAGAGGCTGTCCTATGGCACAGAATTTAAAATTCAGTGTTGCTTTTGGTTGTTTGACTACAATGAAATCTCAAGGCCACAGACTGCAAAAGGAAAATTTCTCTTTGTAAGTCAGTTATAACCTGCTGTAGCAATGTCTTTCTCTCTGTGAAAGTCCCCAAAGAAATATAAATGCCTCAGCAGGGTGCTATTTTTGAAGCCTACAAATTCCTATTGAATTGTTCAATCACAGCACTGTTACTTTCCCTGCCAAAGTCATCCTCGCTCACTCCGTGTCCCTTTTGCTGTCTTTTATCTGATATTTGGATTGGAAAGTGTCTTGGGCAGATGAAACCAAGATAATTAACACAGATTGCAACCCTTTATTAATAAGGGTAGAGGTAAATGAGACGAAGTGTACCCAAATGTAAGTTTCAAAGCTTCTTTTTGTAGGTTTTGTTTAAAGAGGATCACCGCATTAGGAACGTCAGTGTAGTCTGTCAGTGGCAGCTCATCACAGAACCTGAAGAGTGAAGAACTTAAATTGCTAAAGCTTGTGGAATCTATTTTTTGTTTCTGTTTGCTACTCTACCTAGCAGCGATGGGAAATTACCTCCATGTTAGAACTTGGAAAAATGCAGACTAGAAGTAAGAGGATGAGCTTAAAATGCAGAAGGATCTTATCTTCAACTAAAGGAATAATTTAATCCTCGTAAGTTCAGTGATAACAGAAAGCATCAGACTAGTCTTATTTCTTTTCAAATTTTATCAATAGCAGTTATGAGATATTGAATTATGTAAGACCATTTGTTTAAGTATTTCTGTAGCCCGGCTCTTCTCATTTTCATTTAAGAAATTACAAACCTAGCACCTGACATATTGTCAAAACAAACTTCCAAGTCAGAATCAGATTCCTCTATGCAGAAAATCTACCAGCAGTAGAGAAAAAAAAAAAAAAAATATTTTGCAGTATTTATGAAGCTGTACTTATAATTTCAGGGGTTGTGTTGTGCATGGGATACAGTTAATTTTTTTACCTAGAATATATTACAAATTACTGTGGTGAAAACTACAGCTCTCAATTTGTCATGGAAATTAATGAAGTAGTTAATTCAGACCACTCATATTTAATTCAGATAAGCACTCCACACATGAGATCACTTCCCATTGCTATTAGTGTATGTGTATATATATATATATATGTATATATGTGTGTGTATACATATACCCAGTAGCTTTTTCCTGCCCACCTTCCTGCCTTTCTTCCTCTCTCTGTCTCTCTTCCCTTCACTGTTGTTACAGCAACACGTAAGCAAAATATTCATAGTCTATGAGAACAACCCAATGGCACTTCAAATACAAGAGCACTCCACATTCATGAATCTTCTCTCATGGTTGTCTCTCCTGCATTACCAAAAGTTCTCAGCTCAAACTGCTCAGGATAAAATCCAAATTCTGCTTCAGGTTTTCTGCCCAGGAAGTGGACACATTTTTCATGTAAGGATAAAATTCTGACCAGATTTATTTCCTTGTGCAGGTAAGCACCAAAACTCCACAATTACTGGAGCAAATAACAGGAGAGTTCAGGCTCCTTTCTCAAACTAAAATGCGCAGTTCAGATATTCATGAGTCTATGAGGCAGATAAATCGTTCTGCTATGTTATAAAATATGCCTCTGATCTTTCTTTTATGTATGCATGCAACAAACACTTACTGTCACTTTGTGACCTAGGCAAAATTATTCATTTCCACTTGAACCACCTGTTTCAAGTTATTTCTGAACGTTGCATTTACCAAGCGAAATGCAACACTTTCTTTTTTTTCACATTTTTTAAAAGTAAGTGTTTTGGGAAGGAAAACAGTCCTTGAAACTACCTTTGCAGGCTCCAGGAGGTGTGAGTGCTGCTTGCCTTTTCCCAATTGTTTGTCCTTTCTTTGCTGTTTCTTTCTGCAGTGTTTTGACTGGATCTTGCCTGTGTTTGCTAAACCTCTGACCTCTTGGGACTCAAACTGACTTAAAATCGCAGTTTCAGTGCTTTCAGGTGAAAGCATGAATAAGTGTCTGAAATTCTCGTGTTCAGCTCAGAGAAACTCAAGACGAATACTGTGTTTCATGATACAGCACATGGCAAATAAAAATGAGATGCCCATCATGATGCTGCATTAGCACCTTGTGATACTGACTGCTCTGAAATAAAGCAAGACAGCTGTGAACCTGTCCAGGGTTCATAAGAACCTGAGTTCTAATGAACTTATCACTGAAGCAAATAGCAGCTATCTCCCTTTGTGGCTTTCAAAAAGAAAAATAATAATTTCATTTTTCTTGCAGGAAGACCATTTTGAAAAAAAAGTAGCTCTTTTTCTTCCTTCACACATCCATTTAAAGAGAAGTTCACCCCTAAACTGAAACACAGTTTTATATATCTCCCATCAGGTTTTCCTTTGCCTTTTTCTTTTTTGAACAACAGATTAGTTTTTACATAACTCAGTCCCATGTTTTACCAGAATCATAGAATCATGGAACTGTTCGAGTTGGAAGGGACCTTAAAGATCATCAAGTTCCAAACCCCTGCCATGGGCAGGGACATCTCCCACTACACAAAGGTGCTCAAAACCCCATTCAGCCTGGCCTTAAACCATGGGATGGGGCATCCACGGCTTCTCTGGACAACCTGTTCCAGTGCCTCACCACCCTCACAGGAAAGAATGTCTTCCTGAGATCCAATTTAAATTAACCCTCTATCAGTTTAAAACCATTGCCCCTCGTCCTGTCATTCCACTCCGTGATCAAGAGTCCCTCCTCATCTCTCCTGGAGCTCCCTTTAGGTGCTGGGAGGGGCTCTAAATTCTCCCTGGAACCTTCTGATCTCCAGGCTGAACAATCCCAGCTCTCTCAGCCTGTCTTCAATTTGCTTCCTTTCATTTGTTCGTAAAGGTGAAGGCCAGGGTGCATCTGGATTGCATGCTAAATCCTCAGAAAGTAAGCCTGGCGATACAGTGTGCCTCAGTCTCTTGAACTAAAAAGTTATGCATACATAAATTGTGTCTGCAAAAACCAAATAAAGCTTGAAATTAGTGTTTTAGATTCTGTCAGTGAACTTAGCACACCTTTAATAAGACCTAAACAAAACTGCTTGCAAAAAAAAAGTTAAAAGGTGTATCTCTTCACTTGCTCTTTTCAAGATTTTTGGCAGGAAAACCACTGCTGGAATATTAGAGAAGTGTTCCCATGTCCCCATCTCCAAGTGACATCTGATATTAGATGGCATTTTGCTACAAAATCTGCTGACTTCTTGCTTGAAAAGGTTTGCACTCCTGGATTCAGGTGTATTTCTGATGGCAAGGTGCCATCTACAAGACACACGTTTTACCAACACTGTGTTTGTAGACTGGACTTTTAATTTCTTGCACAAATGGAGGGAATTAGAAACTAATAAACAGCCTCCCTTTAGGCTCCAGTTACCTGGAAATGGATTTCTTTTTGCTGAAAAATACTATATACTACATTAATGAAGCCTTACCAGTCCAACATTCTGTTACTCGTTTTAGCTGCATAAAGACCTGTCTTGCAATATGTGCAGTAAATTTTTCAAGCTAAATCTCTTGAGGACTCAGTTTGACCAAAACATTAGGTTTAAGAACATTCTGTATGTGAGGCTGGAGCACAAATAGCCATTTTACTGCCATGGAAAAAGGATGACCACTGTCTCTCTCCAGCAGGGATGGTTTGTCCTTGCAGCTGTTCTCTGACCCACAGGCAGTTTGGAGCACAGGTAGAAAGAGCTGCTCACGAATTCATGGTTCTGGCAGTGACAAATGGTCTGTTGTTGGCCACCAACTCTTCCCAGAGACGTCTCTAAGCACTTGTAAGCATGTAGCACATGAGCAATGCAGCTCTGTGTGATGCAAAAGGCAGCCTGGAGCATGATATCACCCTCAAAATAATTTGTCTAACCTAAAGACTGCTGCTGGAAGGCCATCTCAAGCAAAATGGTACTCAAGAGCAGGTGGAGGGCAAGGTAAGTAGACCTAGTTGACCACCTATAACCTCTTATAACTATTATAACCTATGAGTTACGGGCTCAGCATGCCCAATGTTAAAGTAGGTACTCATTTTCTGGCCAGCACAGAAGTTATTCCTAAATTATGTTTCCAAGTGTTCCCTTTAGCTCAATTTTAAGTCTTTAAGGACAGCTAAGAAATAAAATTAAAATTACCTCTCTCTCACATGGGTAACTTTTGATATTTCCCCATTTGTTTTCCTGAAAAATCAAGCTGAAATACTGAAATAAAAGAATTTCTTGTGAAATAGAAGAGTTTGTACATATTTTGAAGTTGTAATGTTGATGTATCTCCTTTTCCCATAACATTAAGGTATCTGAATTGCTGTGTTAATCTAACTGGAAGTCTTCCTTCAGTAGGGTATGGACATGGGATCAGAAATACAGACACTCCCCAGAGGCACTGTTACTACTTAGGTCAATAAAGAGTCTGAAGGCAGACTGACCCCAAAACAAATATTATTGTTTTCTTTATCTGATAGGGAAATGATCAGTTTACAAATTTTGCTGCAAATGTTGTCTTGTGGAGGCTTACATTTTCCATGAAATCATCATAGTTATGGAAAACTAGGTTAGTTCTAGATCAGCCCCACTGGTGTCTGGTAGATGCTGGCCAGGGCCCAGCACAGAGCAGTGAGTTGTGCCTCTCTAGAACAGCCACCACATTTCCTCTTTAAATACTCTGTCACTTTATCAGGGTCCTGCAATTGCTCTGGGGTGAAGTCCCAAACCACTGGGGGCGAAAAAGTCTCTAGATACCTCCCCATATTCTCCCATATTCCGTGCCACCCATGGCTATCCAGCCTCGGGTCAGATTCCTGGGTGGTAGTCTTAAATAGTTGTTTGACCTTAAACAAGGCCTGGAGCACATTTAAGACACAGAGCAGAACAATCACGCTGGTTTCAACATCCCAAGGGTATTCGAAATCCTCAAAACCTGGCATTCCTGGCCCGAGGGAGAACGAGAAGGTAGGAGGGCTGNCCCCAGCGGTGGGGAGAGGATGAGAAAGAAAAGGCAGACTCATGGGTTGAGATAAAAACTGTTCACCAAAGCAACAGGAATTGCAGGGAAACAGTAACACAGATGGAGGAGACAAACATGAGCACATACCGACCGCACCCCATGCCGCCCCAACTGCCACCAACGCTGCTGAGCTGCACCCCAGCACTGCCCGCCCATATATACGCCCACGCCGTGATGTCGCCACGCCCACTTCCGGTTGTGGCCCCTCCCCTCCCCGGCTGGCTCCCTCCTGCCCCTGGGCCTGGCGCACATGGGGTGGAATAGCTGTGCCAGGTAGAGACAGGGGCGAATCAACCCCATCCCTGCTGGATACCAGGACAACTACCGAACTTGCTTGATGCAAGCAGCGAAGTGCTTTGCAACTTAGGACTCATCAACAGATTTTTATCAGTAATTCAGCAGTAGACAGAGTCTTAAAAGTCGTCATCATTATGACAACTAATCATACGTTCTCTGCAATACTTGGTGATTGTTGCTTATGCTATTGCCTTCAATAACAGTTATGCATATCCATAAGTACATGCACACACACATGCTATTTAGTAGTTAGAATAAAATGCTGTGTGGTGAGGACTAGATTAGGCTACCTTATAGCGGCTGAGCAGAGATAATAGTAGATGATATGAATATGGAAATAGTAATTTGCAATGGGCTTTGTAACACTTACAACATGTGTCTGAGCTGACAGAACACAGCAGAATGGTTCTGCCTCTCCTTGTTTAATAAAAGATGTGCTCCAGGCATTAGCCTGACTGAGCCTTGTGCAGCAATAAGTTTGCCGACTCTTCTGCTCCACTGTTCTATTTAGGTCAGGTTATTTAAATAGTGGCATTAAACAGCATCAGATTTCTTCTGAGCAGAGAACGTGCATCTTTAACCAATTTTCTGAAAATAGCCAGTTTGTGACAACCTCTGCACTGTTTCAGTTGACTCTCAAAAATAAAATTATTTGAAATCGGTGACTTGTAAAAATAAAAGTTGCCAGTACATTTGAAGGCATGATTCATAGGGCTGGAAGATGGAGATCTAAGTTAGTTGCCAAAAATAGAAATGAATGAAAGAGGTTATCTGTCTTTGTCAATGCTACAATATTAACAAACTCAACAGCTTCCCCAGAGGTACCCTGAGAGTCTATTCGGGACTTAGAAGTCGACTGAAGCTGCAAATTTGACAGTGTTACTTAAACACGTAACAAAGCAAGCTTCTCTGACAGCCATGCTTCTGTCTCCAGGCATTTATTTTTTTTCAAGAGATGATGGTCCAAGCAGCCAGTTGGACTTAAATCTAAATCCCTATTTTCAAAATTCAAGAGTTGTGAACCTGAAGATTAGTTATGGCATGTTATTGAAAAAGTTTTGTTGATGAGATGATGCTCCAGATGCTTCAGAGACTGATTCCGTTTTGTCTTTTGTCCAAAGAAAAAGAGTAATTGGAGAAATTGAACACATAGAACTATGACAATGATTCCTTCAGTACCAAGATGGTGACAGAAGCTCTCTCACAAAAAAGAGAAAAGAAGGTGACAGAGGGCTCTCTGCCAACTGTGGCAACCTGCATCCTTCTCTGACCTGTCTATGAAGAGGGACATTTAAGGTGTGGTGCTTGATTGTCAGTGGTTCGTTCCTGAATTTTGGACTTCTCTTATATAAAAAAAGTTGCTTATGAGCTCTTCTGCTACAGCTTGAGTTTGATTTATCCTTGGAAAACAGCAGGGAAACAGATAGAGATTCCTGATACAGATTCATTCTATTTTCTGGATGTTGGACACCATAAGGATATCTCTCTTAAAAATAATAATGTTTCCACTCACCACACTCTGTCAGAGTGTTGTCTTTAATAACCTGGAATCAATATTGTCTATTTCTGTGCTACTTCACATCAATGCAAAGGGAGAGCATAATGCCACCAGATTAGAACCGTAGTAATTCTCAGACACATTTACACTCACATTGTAGGAGAGTAAATGACAACATATTAAAGGCCTTTTTAAAATCTTTTTATTCTGTTTTAGGAATGAGATATATATAAAGCTGCATTAAAACTGAATTTTACATAGACTTTTCCTTCTATCGTTATTTTCCATCTCTTTTTAGTTAATCTTTGCACAGGTCTCTGGAAGAGCAAGCACCAAGTCTTGATTTTTCTTTCCTGATATGTGAGGGTGAAAAAACCTGACAGCCCTATGCATAAAGATGAATGAATGACTTATAAATTATTTGAGCAACGACTGCTGCTACTTTATCATTCAGTTATATCCTTTCCATTGACTAATATGGAACTGGAGGGAGCCCTGCATATAAAAAGAACTGTGTTCCTTCATCTTCTTTAAGCAGCAGAGGACCTGCCTGCTAAATATATGTGCATGCAGATGCAAAGAATTCCATCAAGAAATAGAATATGCTTTAGGTGACTTGCTTAGATTTATCTGGGGAGGAACCTTAAGAAACCCACGTTGTTATTAATAGTAAGTGTCACCAGTCTTTCTCCCATAGGAGTAAATATTAGTCACTGAACATGAGCAATGTCAAAGGAATTTTCAGTGTGATTAATGGTATGACAGTAAATAACAAAAGAAGCATTAATTGTTTGTGCTTGTTATCTGGGATTGCTGTTTTCTTTGTAGAGAATATCAATTTGTCAGAAAACGACCTGGGCAGCACTTAATGGCAAAATTCAAGAAAACTTGTTCCCATGATAAGCAAAATGCAAGGATTTTCTGGTGGGTCAGATTGTAACACTTTGCTGGGCAGAATGCAGAGGAAGAAGGTTTCTTATGAGTCTTTTTATACTTCTGCTCTGAAGAAGATTAAGCATGGCATTTTTTCCTTTTCTGGTGTCCAAGCCCTGATAAAATCTTCTAATATACTGTCTATTCTTCAATAAATTCTATTACTTCCTTTATTTTCACCTTTCATGAGAAAAGGAATGTTTCAAGTTCCATGCCTGAAATCAAGTTGCTTTCACACAGGTGTCATCGTTCACTGGAACATTGGCAGACTGTCATCCTAATACATTTTCCCAGAGAATAGCAAAATGCAGCTCAAATGATAGGCATAGGTTCTTTTAGGAGTTGTATAGTACTGGCCTCTAGAGACAGCAATACTCGTGAATACCCAGGAGATTTCATGGGCTTGCCACAATAGAGGCTGTGAACCACAAAGATCACAAATTACTTTGTCACACCAGCTAATCCTGGAAAATACAGGTGAGGCAGGATTTTTCTTCACTGTCTGCAAGTCAACTGTACTGAAGGAAGATGGTGAGGTGTGAGAGATTCCGCTTTCTTACCTTACTTAAATTTCTATTTTCAGGTAGAACATATTCACTTGTTCGGGTTTCCTCAGTTCCAGGAACCAGCACTTACAGAAGGCACAACCAAGGCAACGTGGAATGGAATTTGTTACTTGGGTCAAAACTGTGTAAATGAATATAGTGAGGTCATATTCTTGTTGACAGGACAGCTGCATAGAGGCAGGAAACAAATATTGGAATGATAATACATTTTCTGCATTGATACAGAGATATATTGGCAATACTTCATTTTCACAGGGAGGTATCGAGTCCTCACAGATGTTTGTTATGGCTTGATAGAGTTCAGATTTGGCTTGATACTAATAATATTTGGTTGCATCTGATGCAGAAGCTAACTTTCCAGTGCTTTGGGATTTTAAAAGAAAACTTTTTAGGAATAAACTTGCTTCCCAAATTCTACTTTGCCTCCTTTTTGATTGCAACGAGTCAAATCTCTGTGGCAGACACGTTGCCTAGTTCTTCCACAGGGATTTTCACAGAATATCTAGGAAAATTTCTAATAAATGTAAAGTCTTGACAGCACTGCAGAGAAGCACACAGGCTTCTCCAGTCTCGTTTAATAATGCCATGTCTGTTACACATTCACAACAATCTGCTTTGATAGCTGTTACAGTCCTTTTGGTGCCAGCTGGATCTCCCTTCGGACAGCTGTACTTGCCAATTTTTTATGGAAAAGACTCCATTTCAGTAAGTTGGAAAAGTCCACTCTCCCAAAAGCAGTAATTGGCCATGCTTTGGCATGACAGTGTGTGCACAGAGAAGAGTGTGGAAACTGCTGGGAAAGAAATAATAGGACCTTGTAGAAATAATTCCAACCTTTTGTCCTTCACATGCCATGAACGAAAGAGAAAAGGGAAGTTTTGTACCCAAAAATCACATAGGCTCTTGCAGTAGGTTGGGAAGATATTTATAGACATTGCTCTGTAAGGTTTTTTCAGTTTCTGTAAATTAAAACCCATACAGAATATCTGTCCTCTCTGCCCAAGTGTCTTCCATCAGGAAGCAGTTGTACAGAGCCATGTGATTGGGAATCATTCTGGAAGATTCTATGGCGGCGTACCAAGGCACATGTAATGCTCATGTGTCTCAGAAACTGTTTGTTTTCACTATTAGATTGAGAAAATGTGCATTCACTGAGCTCTCTCGCAATGCTTTAGGGAGTCTCTGTTGACAAGGTTCCTAAGGGGGTCTGAACCCATTTTCAGACCATACTGAGGGAAAATGATAACAGAATTAGGGCTTGGTTTCCTTACCTGGTCATGATTTAATCCTCATGGGGGTTTTGTGTGAGTAGTTTGGTCTATTTCTTTCTCTAAGAAGTAAGCTTACAGTATACTGATGACATTTGTCTGATTATTCTGCTTCTAGAGATCACTGTTCTACTGGAAGTCACCTTAAAGGAATCAAACAGTACATTTTTTATTCCTGTGAGATAAATTAAAGTAGTGTGAATGCCAAGCACAACCTCACAGACCCAGAGCCCTGTCAGTACAGATTTGCAGCAGTTGTCAGAGCATAATTTTATTCCATCCAGCCTGGCCTCAAACACTTCCAGGGATGGGGTATCCACAACTTCTCTGGACAACCTCTTCCAGTGTCTCACCACCCTCACAGTAAAGAATGTCTTCCTTATATCTCATCTAAATCTCCCCTCTTCCAATTTAAAACCATTACCCCTTGTCCTGTCACTAGACTTCCTGACAAAGAGTCCCTCTCCAGCTCTCCTGTAGCTCCATTCAGATCCTGGAAGGCTGCTATAAGGTCTCCCTGAAGTTTCTCTTCTCCAAGCTGAACAGCCCCAGCTCTCTCAGCCTGTCCTCACAGCAGAGCTGCTCCATCCCTCTGATCATCTTCATGGCCCTCCGCTGGACCCATTCCAACAGTTCCATCTCCATTCTATGTTGAGGACTCCAGAGCTCAACACAGTACTCCAGGCAGGGTCTCATGAGCACAAAATAGAGGGGGAAAATTGTGAGGGAATCAGACCCTTATGTCCTGCATGACAACTGGGGATATTCACCACTATACTATCAATGATGGCATTTTTGTTACACTAGCTGTAATCAAGAATTTGCTACATGGATCCTCTGTTCACTTGTATTAAATATGTGACATTGTCCATCTTGTCTATAAAACAGAGCTGACGATAAAGTCAAAACTGAGTCATAGAGATTAGCATAGCATCAACTGCCATGGTCTGGTAAATGACAGTGGTTATATAACTTAGTTTTTTTATTGGTATTCCACTGCTCTGAAGCAGAATAGCTATTAAGCAGGTTGTTTTTCCCTCCCATAACTCTTACTCCACTAAGCAGACATCAGCCGAGACCACTAGAGAGGCTTGGTTCATAACTGAAGTTTATGATGTTTTATTCATTGGCAAAAATTGTGTGGTGCCTTGAGATCTCTGGATGCTGTACTTACAGTAAGTGTTGCTCTGCTTCTTAGAACTAGTATTATACACAATATAGTACTGAGAGGAGCAGGTGTGGTCCAGCAGAACAGTGCTTCTAGACTCGGGGCAAACCAGAGATGAGGAGGGGGTACTTAGCATATAGATGACAAAACCAGAATTGAAATGGTAGTAAAGTAAATTAGTGACTCGTTTTTCTGACTCATTTTTCCCATCTCACATTTTCATCTGTCTAGTTTCATGGGTGTGACCTGATTAAAGCAAATGTTCGTTTCACTGTCCTGAATACCCCTTTTCTTCTCTCATCTGTCAGATGGGTACTAGATGAAGACACAGATGACAGATAATGATCCATCCAAACTCAAACTTGGTGTCACCTGAGCACTTTAAAATAGAGAGGCTCGGATATTTCAGTTCTGTGCACAGAATTTGATGAAATGTAGCACGAAACAGGAGCTTAGCTGAAGGTGCAAAGGTAGAAACTTCCAGGTAAATAAAGTCCTGTTAAACAACAAATACAGATTCAGCCTAATGATATCTGATTACAGCTCAGGTTAATTTTCTTAACTCTGTACTTGGCCTGGTTGAACTTCATGAGGTTTGCATGGCCCCACTTCTCGATCCTGTCCAGGTCCTTCTGGATGGCATCTCTTCCCTCCAGTGTGTCAACCACACCATAAGCCTGATGTCATCAGCAAACTTCCTGAGGGTGCATCATATCCCACTGTCCATGTGGGATTCTTATTTAACAATTCAAAGGGGCTGCCAACCTGAGAATGATGAAAACCTGTCTTATGTCACTCAAACCTCCACTTACTGATGACAAGACATAAAGTGAGCAGCAGGTCAAAGACGGGGTGCTTCTTTTAACACACAGCCAGCCTTGAAAGTCTTCTCCAGCCTTGCCAAAACGCCATCATTCTATAACTTGCAGTTCTTGTGAAAGCTAACAAATTTATTTATTTTTTCTTCTTCTTCTGAAAGACTGCACAGCATGTTTGGCATTTCAGCAAACCCTCTTTGGAACTGAAATACAGCCTAAGGACAAGTACATATAGATCAAGTAAGATACACCTTCCCTTGATTATATTTTGTCCCTGCCTTAAAAAGATAAGAAGATCTTTACCGTTGGTCTGGAAAATAAAGTAGGGTTTGGGGGAGTTGTCTTAGAATATTTTGACAAATCTTTTTTTTTCTTACACCTACTATATAAATTAGTTGTGCCAAACTGCTTACTACTGTAATTAACTCTGCAATATTCTAGGGTCAAAAATAGCTGTTTTATAACTGTTGCAAATCGAACCACTGCCATTGAAGGAGTCACTCAGCAAGAGACTGTGACACCTTACCTCCTTTAGATTGATATTCCTTAAAACCAGCCCCTTTTATCTGTCCCTGTGAGGCTGAATGGACATCCACTATAAAACTGTACTGAGGGAAATGGGAGTTGAATCAGCAGCGTGTTTAACAATGCATTACCTTTATTATTCTTCTCCCAGGAGCCCTAAAATTTGCATGACTTAGCAAGTTGCAAGCACTTAGGATGGACATCAGCGACAGTAAGAGAGATCCAGGGAGAAGAGCAGAAATAGCCGCGCATCATAACTTGCAGAGGTATTGAAGAGCTTTTCAGCACCTGGCTAATAGCCCCTAATTCCTTAGTTATTCTCTCTAAGACACTGTTATCCAAGTGAAGGCTACTTGCTTTTGATATGGTTATAATGTGTAACGCTATCAAGAAATCCAAGTAATCCAACCATTACATTTTCAATACTTTCTTCTCTCACTACTTTACTTTATCGAGTTGAAACGTAAGAGAAAAACTTGCTGTGTGATAGTGCAGTTGTATCTGGAACAAAACAAAAAATTCCTAGCTCTGAAATAGTGGCACAATGTCTCACTTAGTAGATATATCTTTATATGAGCAGATGGATATAGAAAGATAAAGACTAGCTATGGATAAATATCTTTAAATCAACCTAAAACACCTAAGCATTTTGTTTTAGCTAAAATACTTACATATTACTAATATGCATAAAGTAAATTTATTTCACATGGGTGTTCATTAGATGACGAAATAGTATTTAGCATATGGAAAAGATGTAGCATCTGAAATAAAAAGTGAAATATAGGTTTTTTTCTGGCTATATTTAATAGATTTTAAATTTTGTTACAACAATATATTCCATGAGAATATCTTGTGCTTACCTGTTAGCTGAGCCTTTTTTGATTAGTCAGGGTGAATAGGGCAGACAGATATGTGTATGCACAGAGTATTATTTCCATTTGGTCACTGGCACTGCACACTGTTTTAAACATTGGACTCATTTTCACCCGTATACTTTTCTGACACTGAAAAGTCACAGGAACTGATAGGAAAAATCCTTGTGCTTTGCGTGGGGATAATAAAATATGAGGTGTGCAACTAGTGATGAAACATTCAAACACTGAATTCTTTCAGAATGAGATGATTATGACCAGTGGTATATTAGTTTCCAATGTCTAAATGCTATCAGTAGATGGTAATCAGGCAGAAGATCATTGATTTTATCTGATAGCACAAAGGAGCTGGTGATTATAAAGCAGAAAGGAGGATGGTTAGGGGAAATAGGAAAAAGAATAGCTGCCTGCAGAGGAGTGAGATGTCGTTGGAAGAAAAGCAGTGGGGCGAGTACCTCCTGCTGAGTAAAGTTGTATTCCAAAATCTACACATAAACTCGAGTTACGAGATGAATGAAGCAGTGAGATGGTGTTTAGTATTCTTATAGCCTGAGGTTTTGTACTGTCTCAAATGAAGAACAGTGTGTGTTTGAAACCAATGAAAAATCAAATGAGAACCATTTCACTGTTGGGCAGTAGCAAGGGCAGGGAGGGATCCCTGTGAGGAGGTGAGGAGGTGGCAGGGTGAAGAGAGTGGCAGTGTGGTTGGACAGGGCTTTCTCCAAGCACAGAGCAACTGCTGATGGTAGCCAGGGCCAGCTGGAGCCCTGACCAGCTGGGTAGTCTGCAGTGATGAGGCTGGCAAGTCTGGTCCCCAAGTAGGGGTCACAAGCCAAGCAGAAACCCTGCTGGTCAAAGGCATCTTCTAGTTCTTTCTTTCAAGGCCACCCCTGAACAAACTCTGCGTTGGTCCTGAGCACTCACAGTGAAACCCTGAGGAGATGAGGGCCATGGCACTCTTTGGTCTCTGGAATGTTAACCCCAGTCCAAATTCCTCATGGATGTTGTTCCAGGAAGAGGTATATTTTCAGTATAGAAGTTTTGGGGGGATCACTTACGTTAGCAGCACAAGCAGCATAAGGCAGCAGGATGTGATTTCCTGACAGGGTATCATGCAAAAGCTCTGTGCCAAAGAGGCATCGTGGGGAGATATGAACTAGAGATTGGTAATGATGTGGATCAAAGTTTCCAGGTAAGGGAATCAAATGCAGAAGCCGACTGATCATCCCATTTCAGGAGCTTCACATGGGCTGCAGCAGCCTGTCACAGGTTTTAAATAGTTTTCATGTGTTATTCCAAGGCACTCAAGTGCAGAGGATTCTTTCTTCGCTGACATCAAGTCATACTGTTATGAGCAGCTGCACAGAGTAAAAGGACTAGTTACTTGCACAAGAATTTAAAATATTAAGCCTTAAGGGTCTTATTCAAAGTCAAACACTAAGTCAATGAGACTGAAGAAACATAAGCTAATTCGGGTGGTATCAAGAAAACCAAATGCCAATTTATAGAGGGACTGGTTATACATGAACACAACGTGTCCTGCATGAAAGCTGTGTGTAAAGGAAGGGGAGGAGAGGGGCTAGTGGAGGGATTGCTAAAGTTTAATTTTGCTTCCCACAGCAACTGATGGGTGATACCCAAAATTAGCTCAAGAGGAGGAAAAATGTAAGGCATGGTAGAAGTGTCAGAATGGAGGAAGGTGGATCAAGGCCTTATGAATGACCTTTGAATTTTGATACGAGTGGAGTAGTGAGAACAGAAGGCAAACTGGTGATTTTATCAGGAGTTTTATAAATCTTCTAAGTAAGAAGAAGGTATAAAGAAAATGTGTTTATCTTGTAACTCAGTTCCTTTCCCTCTGTTAAAACATCAAGGCATGGACTCAGATTCTTCTTTTTGGAACTACAGAGAAAAAAGGTCAATGGATTAGCAGTTAGTTGATATGCACTGCCCAGTAAAAATAAGCCAGTACCTAAGTTAATAGAATGAAATGCTGCTTTGCTAATATAAATTGCATTCACTAGGACAATAAAGTAAATAACTTCAGCGTATCAACCTCTGGAATGCATCCAAATGTTGTTCCTTAGCTAAGACATTTATCACACTGAAAGGATAATTCAAAGCAAGGTCCCTAAACGTGTACAGTTTGGGTTTTCATTGACCTTATCATCATTTATTATTAGGAATTGTAATGAATTATTTAATTTAGAGTAGGCATACAATGAGAAACTATATATAGACTCTGAATCCAGTTTGGGTTACTGGAAAATACTGTGATAAATAAAAGTTATTAATAAAAAACAATGTGTAATAAATCACAGTAGGTTGAAATATAATTGTAGAGCTTTGTGGATATTGGGCTGAATCTAAACTTACAGGTGCTGGAAATTTAATGACTCCTGACTTTTGAACAGGGCTGCGCTAATTAATCAATTGGTAATTACATCTGTGATTAACAGCTGTGATGGTGATTGGTAGAAAGTATTGATTAATTCCCCAATAATTCTGGCAGAGTTTAGAATAAGAAGCACTTTGCAGGATGCAGGAAGCATGATTAACAAAAGCAATAATATAAACACTTCACTCTCATTACAGAGCTGTCTCAGGGGAACAAGATTTGTGAAGGTGGGAAACCTAGGTAGCTTTGCCAAGGTAAAACTGCATTATGCCAAAGACAGCCTTAATGAAAGAGAATTATTGGGAAAAGCGGGTGCATTTTTTCGTAATGATAAATTCGTTCCAGGATTACAGTCATTATGTCCCCACTACTGAAGTCTTTTTTCATTACAATAGCATGTTCATTTTGAACTGGACTCAGAAACTCTTTTGTTCCCATAAAAGATAACATTTATACACTTCCCAAAGTGCCATATGAATAGCGGCTCATTATGTCCTCCTACAAAGAACAACTAACGAAGGGCGCGAGGAGATGAAATGTGCGTCTGCTTACCAAAGCTGACAATTCCATACTGTGACAGTCTACAATTTATATTTTCTTTGTTCCACAGCAGATCTGAAAAGAAGTCTTTTGAGAATGTTTACAAAAAGCAGAATTATGCTAACATACCTATTCAGAACCAAAGTCTAAGTTTTATATTGTCAAAAAGAGGTAGATACGTATGTATGTCATCTACTAGTTAAGGCCGTGGCATATACAGCAGGAAGCCAAGGCTCTTTTTCCTTTACAGTTGGTACAAAGATTTTCACCTAAACCCACTTTGGGCCCGGGTGGAAGGGACTTGAATCTAGATATGTGCATTCTGCATCAGTTCTCTAACCATCACAGTATAGAAAGCCTTCTGATTTGCAAAACGAAACAACCCCCCCAAAAATAAGAGTAGTCAAACAGTACCGCGCTATTACCATCAATGTAAAAAAAGATGCAGATGAAAGGATTTTTGAGTATGTCATTTACTGCATATCAGCATTAAGCACTGTTTCTTTGTACTATGCATGAAAAATAAGTATAAACTGTTGTTTCCCGTCTGGAAAACTATCAGGGACAGGATTTATTCTTCTTTTTTCAGAGCTTCTACCACTAGGAAAAAGAAAAAATAAATCACATTCAAGGACTTCTCTCCCAGCTCCATAATCTAATCCAAATCAGAACAGTCAAAATAATTTCTGCACTCTCAACTCTTGCCATTTTATTATGATCTCTGTTGTTTATTATGATACTATTTTTTCGGTTCTGGAAGTTTCAGTCAACGGAATATGTGATAGTTTAATAATTAAAAAAAAAAATAAAGCATTTGCTAAAAGCAAAAAGAGCTTACTCTCTTGATTTTGAAGAATAGTTCGAGTGCATGGGTGGATGGCACGGCATGGTTGACATAAACTTTTGATATCAAGAAACAAGTACTCATAAAAAATTTTAATTCTAACTTTTAAGCCTATTCCTGAACATTGACTGACTATTTTAGTCATGTGCTGGTACTCCATCCTGAGTAATTTTCACAAAGAAAATCTCTGCTCCTGGAGATCTCTTGTGTCTCTGTGGACCTGTTTGTCTCTATACAGCACTTCTTCAGTGTTAGGAGAGTTTTGTGGTGTGCTGCTTGTACTACCCTTTAAGTTGGCCATGGCCTTTACAACGCTGTATTCACTTCCATCCTTCGCTCTCTGGTTTATTTCAGGACAGGCTTAACTCCAGTTATAAATCATGTGACTCTTTAGCTAAAATCATCCACACTTCATGTAGTTTGAGTGCAATTTTGCAACATCTTCTCTCAAACTTTTGGCTGCCTATCTCAAATATGTCTGAAACCAGCACAACTCCCAGATAAAAATGGAGGGCAGGTTCTGTAGTCATTATTTCAGCAATAACAATCAAAACAGTTTTTGATAATTCTTTTCATCTCATTGTGAAGTATAGTTCCTCATGCCAGAGATTACCTCAGTGGCAATCTTTTAAGATAATACATAGTTAGAGTTGACTGCTGACACAAGAGAAAAATATTGCGCCTTTTTTTTTGGTAAAGAATAAAAGCTGACTCTCATCAAGTAAGAAACACCCTGAGTGCTATTCTTCCTGCATGGCACAAAAGATATGACTCAACAAAGTATTGTTATTTTCTAAAGCTTGTGATCTGTTCAGATGAATGTGGTAACTGCAATAATGTCTACTGCCAAACAGCAGAAGTTTGCACAGATCTTTTAAGTGGGGAAACAGCACAATGATTCATTGTCAATTGGAAACCTACAGGGAGACACAGGAAAACATCCCGTCATGCTTACAGGAGATAGCACTAGAGGTAACAGTTTAATAAGCATGCATTTAATTTTTATGGTGATGTTCAACAAGACCTTCTAATTACCTCCCAACCATACAGTTAAAATACATCAAAACCAATAAAATCTCTCAGAGTAATACATAATTAAAATAGTCAATCAAATTAAGCAGGAATTACTTCGGGTTTCCTGAGAAAGTAGATGATTTGGTGAACCTTCTACGTAGTTTGTTAATGGCTGTGATGATGACATATGTTCCACTTATATGATTCCTTTGTGGTTCTATGGACATTAAAGTTCTGTACTTAGTTTCCGTGAACAAGACATTTTAGCCCCTGACTAGAACTTTTATTTCTACTTATTTAGAATTCTTTGTAAGTAGAATTTATTCTATTTATTAGCTTTATTCTATTCCCCATCTCTTTAAGAGAATTTGATTGGGTTCTTTTCATTTAGTGATTATTTTGTCTATCACCATGACCAAAATGATGAACCATCCATCCTTCCTCTGGGAGACTCTTCATACGGTTACGATGATTTTTACAAGAATAACCCCAAAGTTCTCTTGGCTCAGTTTCATCCCATGAATTGTAATATTCGTGGGGGGAGAGGAGGGAGAACACAGTGGTGTTCTATTCCCTTCTCTTAGGTGATTTTGACATGTCATTCCCAGCACCCCAATTATATCCAAAAAAACAGTTGGTATAATATCAAGCTGATGAGCTTCATGCCACTTCATTTAGAAGTACCTTCAGGTGACCATTTGAGGTAATGCCCTCTCTGTTTAACCAGGATGCCTAACATCAAGAAGCACCAGGGATCAGAATTTGGCCTTGTTGTTGTAAAAAATATCTTCAGAAAAGTTACCTTTCCTGTTTCCCCCAAATGACAGAATTCTCTCCAGTTTGCCTCATATTTCTTACCTAAATAAATGCAAAAATGTAAAAGAGGAAACAATATCAAACAGGGTATTATTTTAGTCAAAAAATTATTTCTCTTCACAAAACAGTGATTAGAAATATTCAAGAATTACTTCTGTGCTGAAGAGAGCTGAGCCAATAATGCATATAAATTTCCCACATATTTTCATTCATATTTTCAAATGGATTCATTTATTCATGTGCTTTCTCCTCTTGAGCTTACATTTGTGTAATTAAACTGAAGTAACGTTAATTTCCAAGTTGTGTATATGACAATGTAGAGAAGCAGAAGATTGCATTGACTGTGGGAGTACTGCTTGTACAAATGCTTGTAGAATCTCTGAGCAGAAAAAGCCAATATATTACAGAGAGCAATGAACATATCTTCGTTTTACATGTGAGTGAGTGTATATATACACCCAATTGAATTACCATTTGTCTGTGTCCTGTTGCTTTCATAGGACATTGGTAGAAAAATGAATTTGTATGAGTAATGTTATTAAGAATTTCTTGCTCTATGGTGCTGTCTTTGGACAAATGTAAAAAGGCAAATGAAAAAAAAGAACCTGAGGAAAAAAAGATGGATACTGAAGCCAGGGTCTGTATTTATAAGATATTAAAATGGCATAATTGCAGATAGGAAATTAACCAATGCCTTGACTGGTTTTTGTCCACTGGACTCAACTGCATATGGGCATCTTCAGAATATCTCCTTCACTGTCCTCCAGATGAGGTCCTTCATCAGTCCATTACTCTCTTCAAATTCATTAGCCTTCAAATCAGTCATTCATCAGTCTTCAAATTCAAATTCTGGTCAGGGAGAGAAACACTGCCAGAACAGGAGTGGTGAGTAGATGATGCCTCAGGACAGAGGTAAAGGTAAGACTGCAAGAAACAGTCGCAGTCCAGACCAATGAAGACAACAGGAACTGGTAAAACCATGAAAGATTTACGAGACCATAACACAAGACTTCAATTACAGCTACAGGTCTCACATGCATGATGTGGTGACTGGTATGATGATATCAGTAAGTATTAAGATTGGTGTAATTTCATATTGTACATGCTCAGAATTGTGACTCCACTGTAGTATCAGCAAGTCATTCCTAGCTGGTTTTATCCTCTGTATAGACCTTTTAGTTTAGTTCAGCTTAAGGTGCTGCCAAAGTACCACACACTAAACTGGGAAAAAAAGCATACTACAAGAAATAAGAGTTTTATTGAGATGATGCAATAGGTCTATTAACCCCTACCATATATTGTTGTAACTTTTTATATAGGCAATACCATCCTGAAAATGCCAAAAAGTTTTCCAGTGAGTACACTTATCTGCATGTAGAACTCCATTGTAGTGTTCACCATTACCATTAGGTAAGGATCCCAGTTAACACACTGAGTTTCCTATAGGGCTTTTTGCATTTTTAGATGAATAATTTAGTTAATGATGTCACCCAGCTATGTTAACTAATTACATTTTCAATTAGTTTCTGGAATTAAAGAGTGCTATATTTAGAACCTATTTAATTAAAATAGGCAAACTATATTTCATGTGCATAACATAGATACTCTCAGAACTTTCCACTCTTTGCTCCACCACAGATATAATTAACAGGGAGGTTTCCAGTGCATTTCCAAGAAGAAGGGGCAAAATACCTTTTTCCTTTCTAATGATAACCAGTAACCTCAGCTCCTTGCACTTTTAAAGTGGGTAGATAAGGAACACTTATTATTCAGTACAATATGCCACAGTGACTTTTTTTACCATTACAGCATTATAGGACCCGAGGGTCTGTAAACGCTCTTTGCCTCCTGGCAACTTTATTCCATGGTAATTTCCTTTTGAAGCTGGGACTATGCACAGCTGAAAGAACCCCCAGGCTGTCTCTGTACTTCCAAAAGCCTGATTCCTGGATAAAATAAATAGATAGATAGATAGATAGATAGATAGATAGATAGATAGATAGATAGATAGATAGATGGATGGATAGATAGATAGATAGATAGATAGATAGATAGATAGATAGATAGATAGGTAAATACCAATAAACAAAAAATACAACAGAAACAGAAGTAACATTAAATAACTACTATACTTATTTGCCTGTTACAAAAGCAAAAAAGACAGTTTAAAGGTTATATGAGAATCACAAATGGAGAATGCTGACCCACAGGTTTTTTTTCTAGCTGTGTATAATTGTACTAAAGCCCTGAAGATACTCATAAAGAGCACTTCAAAATTCAAGACTTATCATTCAAATAATATAAAGACTGCCTTCCTGAAATTCTGAACCCATATGGCTCTTACTGAAGGCAGCTTTTTGTTTGCTTGACATTTTTGAAAATCAAAAATATTTTGTATAATATCTGTTTTTGTACTGCAGAGAGAGAGACCATCTAAAATCTGTCATTTCTCTTGACTTCAAGACCAATGTTATTTACTAGAATTTTCGGAAATCTTCAAACACCTGTTAGAGGAATGAAGCACAAGATTCATGTCCAAAGGTGTTCTCAAAGAAAGGACCTGATTCAAGGCGTGTTACAATTACTAAGATTTTATCTTGTGTTTATGGGCAATCTGTGCAGGTCTTTGCAGTCTGTGACCTCTGTCTCCTGCTTGTCTGCGCAATCTCTGGCCTGGGAATTCCTTTCATAGACATCAGGGCATGATGAAAGAGGAGAGTAAGTGGTGTATTTCTTGGTCCCCCTCTAACAAAAATTTGGGAAGTGGCTGAGGCATGATCCCAGACTGTCCTGGCCACAAAACCTCCCCAGAAACTCAGCAGATGGAAAGACACTTGGAGTGATTCAGAGCATGAAGTCCAAGTTTCCAAAGGCCACAGGGCTACAACACTGGCCTAAATGGGGCCAAGGTTGTATATAAGTTGTAGAAGGTTCCAGCTGCTGAGGTAAACTATGGTGATATGTGCAGTTTAATAGTTGCTATCCTCCAGGAATGAAGTGTTTATGCTTCCTTAACTGTTTATACAATTCTTGGATATAGAAGGAAGTCTCTTGTAAGAAGGCGGCTTTACGATGTGAGACTTAAACATTATGAAAGCTGCTTTGCCTTAGCTCCTTGGAAGGCCTTATAGACTGCGAGGTGTGGTGGTGAACCCAAATGCGTGGCAATTAACACTGTAAAAGCAAATACTTCTGTTTTATTGCTGCTGATTGCTGATTTCAGAGCCATGCATTTACACCATTTAAAAAATAATTTACACATAACTTACTTGGCTTCTGGTTTAGCTTTTTTACACCCCTAGGAATTTTTCCTGACATGAAAGCCAGCAAGCAGTTGTTACTAATGCAAATACACGTATTCACAGGCAAGACAGGTGGCTTCTGCTGACAATTTGGAAGAAAAAACCTGCGTTTCCTGCAAATATTCCCTTTTATTTCATTAAGTGTAGAAAAGGTAGCTTTTCCTTTCTTTCTCTTTTTTCTTTTTTTGTCAGTGCTTTGTCCCCAGTGAATATTAAGGTGCCTTCTCTCCTAAAACAGAGGAGCAGATCAATGCAGTGTCTTCATTTATTGTCTTCGCATTTGTGGCTATAGCAAACCTGAAAGTGTCTTGGGGCAGCCTCAAAGCTTGTTTTCTACTCAAAGAAAAATCGCACAAGACAAAAATTGCCTCTGAGGTTTAATTATCCTTCTTTACTATCTCTCACTAGAAATAAATGCACTGTAGCTATGAGTGCTTCCATGGCCAAAGTACCTGTACTTGTTGCTTTTTTGTTGCCAATGGCAAGTAGGTCTTTAAAAATGAATTGTTCCTGCTTCCTTTTTTTTGCACATGCTCTCCAGAATTTCCCTGTTGTGTACAGATGTGTAAAGTTGGAGCTGGAGCCAGGGAAAAAGTTCATCTGATACTCCTTACCTCTGTTTGCCAGTTCATGTCCGAGGCCCATTTTTCCTCTCACAGGGGTGGAAGCCTCAGTTATGGAATGGTTGTCTGATGCCCAGTGCTCTCCATCAGCTCTTTCTTTCACTGGGCACCTAAATCTTCTTTCCCGCTTGGCTACTTTATTTCCTCTTAACATTCTTTTAAAATAATAAAAGAAAAACCCACTACAATTTTCTTGAATTTTAAAGTGGCAGCCTTTCGCCTGCCAAAACCAAGCATACTAGAAGAAAAGCTCCCATCCTCTCATTCCCTGTGGAGTTGCCTGAGTCACCTCAAGAATAAAACTATTAGAAGGGCAGTTTAGTACAAGCTGTGTCCTCATTCTATGATACTGTTGAGTGACTTTTACCTTCTGGTCCTTCTCCACCTGGTACTTTTAAAATTTTTACTGAATGTAACTAGTTTAACTACACAGCTCCCTCAGGGTAACCTTTGCTTCACCTGCATAAATGAAAAATGGAACATGAAAAATTGACCCTTCCACACTGTGAGGGACTGATGTAGCATCTTTCACTCCCACTACATTTGCTATTCCAGCTCAGTGGAATCTTTCCAGTCTTTCTGCACAATTTGAGGCTCTTGAAATTACTACATACACAATTATATTTCTAGTGACACTATGCAAGACCAGGACAGAGGCAAAAAGATTTCTGCCCAGTTTTATGAGGCATAAATAATGGATACATGTTCTCCCACAGGTTTACTGAGAGAGTAGCTGACTATATCCTGTGTGATTGTTCTAGAAGAGTCTTTCTCTTCTAGCAGCACTAGCAACCTAAAGCAATGTACCATAGAGTCACAGGCAACAGAAGGTACAAGAAACAACTTTCTGACATAATATTCATTCATACAGGTAGTTTTAACAAGACAACTTCTATTGTCTACAAATGTCTTAAGACACACAACCAAAGAAGAGATGTTAATTAACTTTGTGCAGTCATTTTTTCACTCGTGCATTTGATTTTCTTCACCTGTAATGTTAAATGTAGAGATAAGACATTTGAGGTTGCACTTTTTTGTCTGCACTTTTTGAAGAACAAAGCAAGATACTGATTTGTTTGTTTGTTTGTTTTGGTGGCTTTTTTAAGTGAAGCATAAAGGTTTAGCATTTATTTGAGATTAATTTCAGTAAAAATTGAAGCTCAGTGGAATTAATTATGAGGCAAAGGAGAAACATCCCATTAAGAACTGATTCTCTTGATACCTTTTCCTATTTGTTCTTTAATAAAGAGCAATGTTTTCAGAAGTCTTGGCTGGAAAACAGACTATAGCGACAGAAAAGAATGGCTTTTTTTTATATTTGCTGAGGAAGATCATACACCTGAACCAATTGCACTAATGGAAATCCTTTCAATTTGTGGTCTCTTCTGTGAGAGTTATATAGAAAACGTGAAGTGGTAGCATAAGATCAAGGAAGAAAGATGTAAAGAGACTTTAAAAAAATTAACTGCTTAAAAGGTAAGCTGTGTACAAACACTTTGTACACCAAAGTAGATGAAGATAATCTGTTGTGGTTTAATGAGGTTTTACTCACAGTAAGAGATTTAGGATCATGATCTAGCCTATATACCAAGGAACCTTGACAACCACAGGAATTTATCACTTGTGGAAAACTTTAAGATTTGGCCCTATGAAACTGCATGCAGATTTACATCAACAAATACACAGGTTTTAGTTTGTTCTGCTCAGAAGTAAGAGTGGGTAAGTGTAACCTGACGCCCAAGCAGGAGTCATATGCAGCACAGTGTCTGAGCAAATATATCTTATTTACAATCTTTGAGAAGTACCCTGCTGGAATATAGCAGAAGAAACTCATGTTCTGGACACAGTGTTCTGATAATATGACTGTGTGGGCCAGAGCTGGTTCACAATAGCCAACTGGAAACACAACCAGAAAGAATTCACATCTGCACACACAACTTACAAGTCCTCTGTCTTTAGCTGCCCTTAAAAGTTCCATCAGATTACTGAGCAGAGGCAATGATTGTGTCAAATATTGATATCAAAGATACTGAATCTTTACATTAGAAGTTTCACCTCCTGTCTCATGAATTATGAGCAAAGTAGAGTTTCATTTTGCTGTTACTTTGCTGAAGGGGGAAGGGATGATAGAAGAAGAAACAACAGTGTGGTTATATAGAATTTGCAGCACATTTAGTTGCAGAGTTTGTGTATGTGTGCATGTCTGTGCACATCTGACTTCCAAATTCAGCCAAAGCACACACAGAATCAGTGGGGAAATAGACCTACATAATGTTCTTTTTATTCACCAGGGTTTATGACTTGGTTTGCGCTTAAATGTGCATAGAGTACACAGTGTACACAGGATGCTGAAAAAATATTTAACTGTTTTAAAAACTTTCTAGTCCATTTTAAATCTAATTTAAATGATTTTGCTTTAGTGTCACCATTTTATACTGATAAAATTAAGTATTTTTCAAAGGAAAATGCATGCTGGTTTCTTTGCATAGTGTTAAATATTTAAAATGAACATCCTTGCTGAAAATTTTGTGATGGAAAATAATTTTACCAAAGCAGATCAAATGAGCACAGCACATCTCCTTTGTAGTAAGTGTACCCTGCTCTTTGAATTATTCACCACTATCTATTTATCTATCCATATATACATAAAATATACATGCAGTAACTGTAAAAAGCAGAGTCTGGGTGAATCTATTGAAAGCATGCCTGGAATATGTTCTGTAATATCCCATGTCGCAGATCATGCATAAAGCATACTTAGCTCTGTGTACTCCATGGTAAAGATTTTTCTGAAAATTACTCTATTTGGAGTCCATTGTACTCCACTGGAGCTCCAAACAAGCTTCAAGCTGTTGGGAGAAGTTTGGAGAAGAGGAGGTTGAAGGGAGACCTCATTGCCCTCTACAACTACCTGAAAGGAGGTTGTAGAGAGGTGGGTGTTGGTGTCTTCTCCCAAGTGAATAATGACAGGACCAGAGGAAATGGACTGAAGCTGCAGCGGGGGAGGTTTAGATTAGATATTAGGAAGAATTCCTTTACTGAAAGAGTAGTCAGGCACTGGAATGGCCTACCCAGGGAGGTGGTTGAGTCACCATCCCTGGAGATATTTAACATGTAGATGTGGCACTTGAGGGCATGCTCTAGTGGCACACTCCAGGGGCTGCGACTGTAGGGTTTTTTGGTGTGTGTATGGTTGGACTCAGTGATCTCAGAGGTCCTTTCCAACCATGATGATTCTGTGATTCTGTGAAAGATGTGATGTGTTTGACTGTGTCTTGAGGAGATCTCAGTTGACCTCACAGGAACAGAACAAAGGACTATTGTGCACTGCCCACCTTGACCTTATTGTAATTTTAACTTATTTATTTATTTATTTATTTATTTTAATGTGAAGTTTTGAAACAAAAAGTGGTAAAATACAAGTTTAGCTGGACTTGCAAACTCCAACAATCATTGTTGGCAGTTAGGCCACATAGAAAGAACACAATGGGGATGGGAGTTCAGTGTGCTGTGGAAACTTGTTTTGTGATCCAGATTTGCATTTCTAAAACTCCTCTCTCTGAGCAAAGCACAGAGTTTTTAAGGGAGCCATTACCTGGTCTGCCTCAAATGTCCCGAACAAACATTCACAGGTATCTAATCTTCCTGATGTGGAATAATATATGAAATTGCAAATTTCATTAACATCTTTGAGGTGATCATACACTTCATCAATAGAAGTTATCTAAGCAGGACATGAACAATTACATTGCTTTGTAGTTTGTTTCTTTTTAACACCTGTTTCATCTGATCTTTTTGACACAGCCTGTACTATTTAAAATACCTGAAATATGGCTTACATGGAAGGAAGCATACAAAGTAGTGATAACGAAAGCATTCTCAATGCCCTTTTCTGCTAGCATTCAGAAACAGAATAGACTTGTAGCTAGAAGGTCTAAGCACCAGGAACTGCAGAAGGAGGTCTATTATTCTTTGGGAGTAAGACAATTTTTCCTGAAACCGTAAGATTTGTCCATGTTTTGCATAACTGTCCTGATGCTACTCTTCAAACTCTGAAGTCCGAGGTTTGTCAACCAATGTACACTGTGTACTGGAAATGTAATGTTGAATGGCTATGATAGTTCACTGGGTCTAAGGAGATTATCAGTTCTTTTTTGTATCAATAATCTTACTAAAAATGACCTTTCTGTGCCTCAGTTTCAACTCTGTAGAAAGAGGAACAATAGGAATGACTTTACAAATTACTTGGAACAGTACTAAACAGAGCTACTGAGTCTTGCTGTTATGGCAGTCTCCTATGATAAGTAGTTTTTACTTTGATACTGTATCTTCTAGCTGAGAACTCTGCATTGCACATCGACAGTGATTAGCTGGTTTGTTTTCAGCCGCCTCATACATCCGTAGCTTTAGCAGACAACTCTGTCAGGAAACAACTCCATGCTGACTTGTTGAAACAAGTGACAGCCTTTCCCTATGCACAGGGTACATTTCTTCTTGGCTTTGCCTAGCAAATCTCTTCACTGAAAGAAAGATGAATAAACTCTCCTGGCTTGTATAATCTCTTGTAAATATGCTTTAAATTGAACGAATGTCAATTTATCATGCTTGGAATGCCATATGTGAAGGAAACTATGGCATGTGTGACAGTGTGCTCCAGCAGCAGAGCTAATGGTATTAGTAACACAGTAGTCAAACAGCCCTAAAGCAGAAATGACAAAAGTGCTAACATAACAGAACAAGGTTATGCAGTTTTTGACCTCTCAATTTCCTGCTTTTCTAGGTTTTACCAGTTAAAGGGTGCATCATAAGAAGTAAGACAAGTCCTGAGGGGTTTTCTTAAGCAAGGAGATAATAGGAAGTTGCTGACCTTCACAGCTGTGAAAAGGAGTTTGGGTACTATCACAGTTAAATGGTTTGAGTCATTCTGGATAGGGCTTTGAGCAACCTGGTCTAGTGGGAGGTGTCCCTGACTGTGGCAGTGGGGTAGAACTCAATGACCTTTAAGGTCCCTCCCAACTTTATGAATGAAATGTCATTGACAAGAACACACAATTCATGCTTTACAATGGATTATCATAGAATCACAGAATCCTAGAATACTGAGAGTTGGGAGGGACCTTAAAGATCACTGAATTCCACCCCGCTGCCACAGTCAGGGACACCTCCCAGTAGACCAGGTTGCTCAAATCTCCCTCCAACCTGGTCTCAAACACCTCCAGATGTGGGGCAGCCACAGCTTCTCTGGGCAACCTGTTCCAGTGTCTCAACACCCTCACAGAACGTATAAACCTGAAGGGCAGAGCAAGAACAATAGATATTAGGTTCTACCAAAATGCCTAGCGACTAACATTCCCCAGCCCTGATTCCATTTCACAGTTCCCATAGTAGTTGCTACCTACCAGTTCAGAAAATTAACCTGAGCTGTAATAAGATATCATTAGGCTGAATCTATATTTGTAGTTTAACAGGACTTTAAAGTTTCTACTTTTGCACTTTCAGCTAAGCTCCTGTTTGGTGTTACATTTCATCAAATTCTGTGCACAGAACTGAAATATCCGAGCCTCTCTATTTTAAAGTGCTCAGGTGACACCAAGTTTGAGTTTGGATGGATCATTATCTGTCATCTGTGTCTTCATCTAGTACCCATCTGACAGATGAGAGAAGAAAAGGGGTATTCAGGACAGTGAAACGAACATTTGCTTTAATCAGGTCACACCCATGAAACTAGACAGATGAAAATGTGAGATGGGAAAAATGAGTCGGAAAAAGGAGTCAGAAAAATGAGTCACTAATTTACTTTACTATCATTTCAATTCTGGTTTTGTCATCTATATGCTAACTACCCCCTTCTTGTCTCTGTTTGTCCTTTCCAAACCCAAACTATTATGTTATTCTAAAATAACTCAGTATAAGCTGGGAAACTTGAGATCACAAACAGAATTATGATGGTCTGTCAGATGTGAATACAGAGGTACTGGTCAGTGACAGGTGATGGTCAGAACCTTATCAGTGGTGAAATGTGCTTTTTGTACTCATTTCTTGTTGGTATTTTTGATTTGCATCAGCTTTGCAGTCTGCTGGGAATGACATCATCAGGCTGCAGGAATACCAAAGGAAAGCAGAAAAAGACCAAACCATCTAAATGAAGTCTGTTAACCCTGACTCAGCAGGCTTCAAACCAGTAGGTTTTACATCCCTGCTCACTTGCCCAGTTTAACCACAAGAGTCACTGCACTGTGAGCTGGATGCCTTCTTGATTGTGGAGAAATCATCCTAACTGACACCTTCTGACACCACATACTCACTGAGAGCATGGCTATTGGTAGGAGTCAGTGTTGGGACTTGGCAGCTGTTGTGTCTGTCAGTGCAAGGCAAGTCAAACAGAGCTAATTTGTAAGGTTTTTTTATAGGAGAAGGACAATGAGGTATATACTTTGATGTTTTTTCAGCCCGAGTCCTTTGTTTTAGTATGAATCTGCAAAGAATTTAAAACCTTCCCCTTAGACTTCCTTATCCATAGCTGTGTGGATAATGAGAAGTAAAAATTGCCTCTGAGAAGGTGTATTGGCAATATCCTTCTCTTCAGTCAATGCTGGAATTCTGACTGTCTGCTCGGAACGGTGTCAAACAGCTGAGCATCAGAAACATCTCATGCTGGCCATACTCATGATAGGCAGGTACCGCATGTCACCTTCACTTTCTATAATACAAGGAGACAATGTCATGAGCAGCGTCAGTGAAGATTTACAGCCCACTGAGATCCCTTTTTTTTTTCTTTCCTGGGAGCTAAAGTAAGCAATAAAGTACACACGCTTGTGGAGCTACATAACTCTTTTTGTCAGCTGTGTCACTTGGATTCAATATATCCCATATGAGGTGACAGGAGTGTCTGTTATTGTGCGGTGAATGTTCAAACAACACAAGCTTAGCTCTTACCTCCTCCCTTACCACAGCCCCATAAAGCGAGTCAAATCTTTGTGCACTTTCAAAAGAGTCTTGTAGGTACATTAATCTATGTGGTTTACCTCCTGATTTCAGAGATTTGCTGGCTGGTTCTACTTCTGCTTTCACACACACTTTCTTTTCCTTTACCTTTTCCACTCTCCAGATAGAGAAGAGGCAAGGGGCTGGGAAGTTATCTGTAATTCTTAACAACATAATTTCCTTAGGTGAAAAGCAAAGTACTATAACAGTGAGGAAAGGGGTATTCCCCTCCTTTCCATAATGACAAAGCGAAAGTTCCAAAGAGATTTGTCACTTTCAGGAAATAAAATCTTGTGACGAGTGTTTATGTAATTTTTGATTTAGCTTATTTCAGTGTTTTTTAATATTTGTCAGCACTATTGCTAGCACGAACAGCTATTTTGTCTTCATGTAGTTTACATGGTCACACGTGTGAGATTAACAGGGATGTGTGAAAAGTGTTTTCAGTTATCCACCACTAAAAGTTGGGACAAATTGGTAAGTGTGTATGTATTCTGCTTCTTTTTTGCTGAACCGGAGTGTGGTGCTGCCTGTCATGAACCACTTTCACTGAAAATTAGGAGCGAGTCTCTTGACTTGTAGGCAGTTGTGAAGGAGGGGAATTATGCTGGGATAAAAATAGCAATGGTGTAGCATTGCCACGGGTAAAATAGTTTGGGAAAGTTCATTTCTGTTCTAGTTGTTACTGCAGAGATTTGAGTAGCTACTGAGATGACCAGAACTTTGTGACAATATTGCGCCATCTGACAGATGACTTTGTGCAAGAAACATGTTCTGCTTCCTTGGTGATATTTCAGGTGACATTTCTAAGTTAGGTATTAATACAATGCATTTATATGGTAAATAACATCTGTGGGAAATTATTTCTAGAGCTGCACAGCAGAGTTGGTTATCCATTCATGTATAATATTTTCATCCTGTATTATCTCCTCTTCAATTTCCCTGTAGGTATACAGACCCTTTGCATCTCATTACTTTGCTTGCCTTGAAGCAAGACTGACATTTTCAACAAGAGCTGGATTGTGAGATTTTTTTTTGAGACAATTAAATCTCTATCCAAAAAGAAAGCCAAATAAACTTGAAAAGGTTTAGATTAGAAAAATTAACGTGTTGTATACTTAGCTAATTATGTTGGGATTTTTATACAGTTTCTTTCTAGTCAGGCATCAGCTTGAAAGCAGTGAGCTACTGCCTTATTTTTCCTTCTCCACTTAGCACATGAAGGAGAGGAAATTATTGTTCTAATTTAGTTATAATTTTATTGGGTTTGTACTTGTACTGATAATTAATAAGTTCTGTACTACAGGAGAGTGAAATGATACGCTCATTATAGAATTAAATTCAGATTAAGTCAATGGATTCCCCCTCTTCACCATCCCTGCTGTGATAACACTTTTGGAGGCTTTTTGCCACTAAAGCATCATTACCTTCTTTTCTTTTCTCTGCAACTATGTGGGAATTTCTCCTTCCTCCTGAAAGAAGAAATGTAATAGCACCTATTTGTTTTCATAACATTAATCTACTCAGTGTTTTAGTCTTGCTTAAGACTTGGAAAATTGTGTGAATCAACCCCAAAGCCAAATTTTTTCTTGGTTTTTTTTTTTNGCAGAGTCTTCCCAGGTGGTGCCTTAGATTTCTCTGATCCTGCTGACAGGGATACCTATGTGTACTGTAAGTAAATCATGTAGCTCAATAAAAGCTTCCCCAATGACCCCATGGTCTACTCCCCTCAATCGCTCTGCTCATCTCTCCCCTTTCAAGATCCCAGATGAAGTTCAAGAACCCGCATCAAACGGATCTCTACAGCCATCTCTTTGAAAGCTGAACATCTGGACTATTCACTGTAGGGAGATAACAGTCCTGACTTCATTGTTTTACTCCAAGCACAAGCAGAATCTTCTGTGGATAACATGACAAGCAATTCATATTGTAGTAAATGTTTACAGTTCAAAAGACATTCACATAAGAAAAAAGGGAAAATTATATTGACATTCCCTTCAGAAATATAAATCGAAGCACTATACTTCCTGATTCCAAGGTGGAGAAGAGCTGTATCTAAAGAAAGAATGGATAACGCATCTACCTTCACAGTGTGAAGTTCAAGAAGCAACTGAGTAAGCACTTCTCGTGATATGATGCTGGAGGCCTGAAAGGCAAGGCCAAAGTCTTGGTGTGCCTTACATTGGAAGGCAAGTTCCATGTCAAAATGGAGTCAGTGAGCTGTAGCTATTCCCTGCCTTCTGGAACTGGAGCTGTTTAAAACATGCATCTAGCTGTACTTTCCCAAACAGCATGATCTCTCCAGTATGACAAAATAGTAAGGAAAGATACTGAGAATAAAGACAATACACAAATAATTCTTACAGTATTAAATCACATCCCCGGTACAATTACCCAAAGTTCTTTGCAAGTAAAACACTTTTTCATTCAAGAGAGGTTTTTTTCTATTTAAAAAAATTAAAGCCATCTTAAAAAATATCTAATGAAATGGAAGTCATCTGCTGCAAGCACTTCCCAGCTTTGATTCTCCTGGAGCTCTTAATGCAGGAAAAGTGTCTGTATTCTCAAATTATTATGTTTGTACAGGGTCCGCCTTTTAGTTTACTCTAACATTTTGTTGAGGGTGAATTTCTTATGTCTTTTGTCTTTGCCTTCTTTGTGCTAAACTTTATATCCTCTTTAATAAGAAAGTTATTTTGTTCTCCAGTTGCCAAGGGAGTCATTCAGGTTCATTCTGTTCTGTTGAAGTGTCTTTTCTGTCAGAACAGCAGATAGCCACCTACTAATTAAAATAATTGGCACACAGTAACATCTCCAAGGTGCTTTGTTTATTTCAGATTTCTATTTCTTGTGCAGCTATTTCTCCCTTTTGATAGGGAAAATATATGTGCCCTTCCTTTACTTTCATAGCATGTAATGTTTACTCTGTTACATGCAATATCACTAGACTATCACTTGCTACTTGAATTGATAATTTTGGATACTCAATATTCTTAAGAAAGCTACTGGATGGAATTTTAAGATGCTTACATATTTTAGAACAAACCATACTAAATCACTGAGATAGTTAAGCATCCTACTATAAGCTTGCTACCCTGTAAACTAAACAATCTTCCTTATTAAAATGGTTTCCCAGTGAGGTTACTAAGGTGATAAGCTACTTTGGAATAGCCAGTTTCATCTTCATAATTTTAATACTTACTACACTGTTGTTTCAGAGGCAAATTTGATGGAAGTTGTCATCAGTTTAATTGGCTTTTCATGGAAACTGTCGGTCAGAGTTAGTAAGGTAAATGTATTATTAGTGTGTCAGTAAGACCTCTTAACAGTTAAGTTTACTTCAAAGATAAACTTATTTGTTTTTTGTAGTATTTGTTCACAGATATTAAACAATTGGGATAAATCTGACACATTTGGGGGAGAAAACCTTAAGTCTATAATTCTAAAACTTGTTCTGGGTGACCATGGGAGTTTCTTACCAACATGACTGCAACTAGAATACTGGGATTTCTCATTTCTCACTAGCCTTCAATGCCTTCACTTTGCAGAAAGGCAACTGAAGTTCAAAGTGATTTTCTCAGTCTGTGATGAACATAGGTTTCAACACAGGTTGCCTAGCACTTCCTTCCCTCGGTGTCTCACTTCAGTAAGCGCAGGTAGCCTTAAAAAATTGCCACTACAGTTAAGTCTATTTCCATTTATTAGTCTACCTTTAACTGGGTGTGCTGCAAAAGTGATCAAGTTTTTAATTGTTACAGAGAGAGTTCTGCATTGAAAATGTTGATACTGATTTTCTAACCATTGTGTTTCAGAAATGGAAGCAAATGGAGAAACTGGCAAGATAAATGAATAACTGACTTTCTTAATCGATCCCAGCTCTGCTGGGTCCTGATTGCAACTGTTTCTCTCGAGTGTACTTGCATTTTCCCCCCTTGCTGGAACATTACTTTATTGTAGTGAATCTCTTTTCTACTGTCACTAAGCCAGGGGACACCTGATTGCAGAAACATGTGGATAGATTCCAAAACTGAAATAAATCATTCCATGCCAGCAACTCATCACAGTGTAGAATGAAAGGAAAATATAACGCTGTCAAAGAACAAAAATCTAACCAGTTTTCTAAGCTTACATATTGAGATTTATGTTCTCCTTTGATGTGGAAACAAATGTGTCTGACATGCTGTTCCTTGTTCAGGTGATCTTGATGAATGTAGCTAATTGTTCTACTTCTGTTATCTATTGCAGGTTGCCTAATAAGTCTTCATAAAACACCTGTGCTGTTACCATTTTAGTCTTTGAAAAGATGCTATAAAGTGAAACTATTAGACTCACCCTTTGAGGTGCCACACTAAAGACTGATAACTAACACTACAGTATCAGGTGAAAGAAACATGAGAGCTGCTAATAGGAATAACATCAAGATTTGGGGAGCTTGTATTTTTTATACTTTAAAAGTGATTGAACTCTTTGGGCCAAGAAGGAAGTAACAAAATTTTCCTCCTTTCCTCCTCCTGGCAGGATTCCTAGCTGATTTTGCAAGGTCTAGAAGATTTAAGGGCAAGAGAAAGAAAAATAGCCTGAACAGACTGCGGACTAAAGGTAGGGTTTGGGGTTTGTTTGTACTTTTATGATGCTAAGGCACAGCTGGGCCTTTGCTTTTGAGTTAGCCCTTTGGACAGAGTCAGAAAGTTCTCTGAATTAAGGTGTACTAAGGAGATTACTACAGATCAATCCTGGAAGAGTTAAAAATAATTCTCTTAAGAGGGTGCTAGCACAGAAAATTAAAAAGTGGATCTCAGAAGAATTTATCTCTGCTCTTTAGAGAATTGATGATGCCTTCTCTTCATAAAAAAAAAGGCCCTTTTATTCAGGAGTTACAAGGAAGGTGTGAATCAAGTCAACAGACAATTGCAGAGGCAAATTAATGCTACTGTGCTGGTCAGTAGATTAAGAAACTAAAATATGCACAATACTTAAATAGAGTCTCCAAGGCCTTTGGTCTATGAGGAATTTGGGAGATTTGATGTACCTAATCAATTACCTGGAATGGTAACTAGTGACTATACAGATTCTGTCAGCATATTTCAGTAACAAGCCAGGAGTTATAAGTAAACCCTCAAATTTTTCAAGGAAAAAGCATGTGTAAATAAAGGACATCATTTGACACCTATGTGAGACTACCCAAACCTGCCAATATCTCCTCAGAAAATTTAATGATAACAGCAGTAATTTGTTCAGAGTAAGCCTTTTTCCTCAAGTTGTTTCTATTACAACCAAGTTGATCTCCAGCCATAAAAAGGATTATTTTAAAAACTAATTATTCCATTTGGTCTTTCTGGATTTTCTGTAGCTAAAACAAGCTTTATTTTTAAATAGGTATTTTTTATGCACCAGTGACTTCTGGGTATTAGCCTCTGGACACAGGTGAACAGTCAGTCAACATCTCCAAATAACACAAACATTGACTCTTCAAGGTCATGATGAAGATATTTTCAATGGCGCTACTCTCCAGTGTAAAATTTTGTCAAGTAAGAGGCTTAGACTTTATCTTTTCTGTTAATATAAATACATTCTTCTTGCTCCTATGTAGGCATTGACCTTGGTGATATACTTTCTGGGAAAACTGAAATGTATTGTCTTTACCGTGTTTTCACCTCAAATATGTTAGTTCCAGAGGGTAATAAACCAAACCAAAACAAGCCAAAACAAATAAACAAACAAAAAATCTTTTTAAAGTAATAAAGCACTGCATTTGCTAAAGAAACTCTTTAGGAATAGCTTGATAACTTCTGAAGGGACCCACTCACTTTGTAGCAGTCATATGTGGAGAGATTTTGGCTTCAGATACTGAAATCTTAGAAACTTTCAGACAAGAAACTGTACGAGTTAGCCTGCCGGTATACATAACTAACAGAGTGGCTTTATCTAGACTGCAGCATCCCACATGATATTTGACATTTCCATAGCACATTATTTATTAAGCCTCAGAACATCTCAGGAAGGTAGGAGGATGTTAATCTCCCCATTTTTATATACTTAGAAACTAGGTCATGTTATTCATTCATTTCATGAAAAGATTTTCATTCTCTTTTGTTCCACAATCATGCATTTTATTTTTTTTTTTAACTGTCAGTCAAAACAAGGTGTAAAGACCACATTGCAGGACAAATGCAACAATAAAACACAATAATAAAATATAAATAAGCCGATTTTGAAAATTCCATCATATCTATGCAAATGTAACAAAAAATGCTTGCAAGTGTGTATGGTTTAAACACAGCAAGGTTCACAAACTGATAGAAAATCAGCTTTGTAAATGCCTCAGTTACAGCCATCTTCAGTGAACCTAAAACACACGAGAAATTTTCTTACACTGGAAGTCAAGGCCATTTCACTGCAGAATTGACCAGAACTCGGGAGTATGGTAAGTCAAGACGTGCAAATAGATGCTTTTAGCATCATTTCACAGCTCTGATTCCAGTGCTGCTCTGTGCCAGACAGTGTAAACTGTTAGAGAAGCTGGAGGGCTGCCATAGTCACAGGGGTGAGTATGCATCAGCTGGGTGTGAAATAGCTGGCAAGTTCTTATCTGAGCTCCATATATGCAAAGTTAGCATATGCAAAGTTAGCTCCAGGTTAAGGTGACAACTCGGGCAGCTATTCTAGGCACTTAAACATTTCTTTCCACTGTAAACTATATTTGTTTTCATCAGTGAGAGACTGACATGGGCAAGCAACCACTTTTACTGGCTTTCCAAGAGGTCAACAAAAGTGTAGCAGAGTCTTTTTGGGTTTTCTGCTTTGACGTCAGGTCGTTCTTAACAAAAGCTATTCCACTTTTAAAAAATTCAGGCCCTGCAGAGAGTATATTTCTTGCATTAAAAGAACTACCTTGACAAAATGGTTACTGCTACAGTTTTGTCAGGCTTAGTCCCTGATTTAATATCACTGTGGCCAACTGACCGTGCTAATAGGATTTATACATACGTTCAAGAAACTGTGTTCTTTTCCATGTTCTCACTAAAGAGGATCTGAGCACAGCTGCCAATATAACAGAATGTGACCTCCCTGTTGCACACACCTTGATCCGGGATGTTGGCATCTGGAAGTAATCCCAGTATGCACAGTAAAATTTAATGTTATGATAATGAGTGCAAACAACTGACTTATTTGTTCTTCCCTCTTCCAAAGAGCACAAGTGACCAGGTCTGGAGTGCTGGAGCATTTAGCTATAAAAGAAGTCCTTGACTAGAACTGTCAAGGAGAGAAAAAGACAGATTATTTTTGAAAAATATTTAGCTTTGATAAATCCTATCATTTCAAAGTAAAAGATTAGCAAGGATATAAGCCATCTACTAATCAAGTCGATAAGATGCTTAGTGGATATCAGATATAAACAGCTTTATTGTATATTTATCTTGTAGAGAGCCTAAATCTTATCCTTACAGTCTTCTTTCTCCACACTTATCTTGGAGTTTCTTTACAGATCTAAAGTTTACTGAAACCTCTGTAAGGAGGCACACTTCCACACAGTTCCATATCCTGCTGGGAAATTTTTGGTATATCATTAAAATACAAAGATTAAAGCCAGGAACCGAACAAAATCGATGAAATTCAGTCCAAGAGGAGCCAGAGAAGAAGGGTGCAGATTCTAACATTTGAAAGAGGAATGACTCCAAGTGCCACCAGCTGGTAGATGGGTTCAGCAAGCCTTTCTCATTGCTACTCCAGGAACATTATAGTGGACTGTAATTTAAACTATCTTGCTAGGTAGAGAAATGGAGCCATTGAGGGACAAAAAAGCTTATCTTTTTATGCTCACCCCCAAGGTTTTGAGCAAGCTGAAAACTGCACAACTAGGTTTTACGTTCTGTCATATGACACTATCATTAAAAGTCAAGGCACGTTACTTGGAATGGTAAGCCAGCATCTGGGGAAATCAAAATAAAACAATTAATGTGCCCTAAAGCTGCTGAACACGAGAGAGGGAAAACTCTTTGATAGCTGGTAGTTTATTGCCTTTTCACTCTCCTTTTGTTGGAGCAGGGACAGCTACCTTAGGCATCTCCGTGTATGTTTGCCAGTTCTAACACCATCTGAACCACTGCTGGTTCTTTTATCACCATCATCCATAGCCCTATGGGGTCATGGAACCATTTCTTGTAAGGTATTGAGGAGCAGTCATAAACACCACGAGGTGGCTCTGAGGGCTGAATTAGAGGTAATGAGACAAGGCAGGCACATTTTCCCCAGAGTTCAGGAAGAGGAAGATTAATTACTTGGAATAGTCTCCCCATGGACACTACTTTAAAAGGCAAAATATGTTGAAATAAAGTACCTCAAATCTACCCTTTAGTTTCACAGGTTTCTGTGTATTATGCAAATACATGTTATTTTCCTCCTATATCAAATAGGGAAAACCAAAGTATACTGATTATGCAGGATTAGATTATGTGTTTTGGAGGGATCAGGGTTTAGATTCGCCATTGTGACTCATAATGACCCATATTTATTGTGTTGTTTCTGTTGTAGTGAAATGACAGCATCATGGTGGCATTCGTGCCACCATGCTGACCATGCTATTCAAGCAGGAAAGTTGTTGCTTGTTTTCCCAGTGGATGTAAAATTTTTCCAGCTCCTGCCTCACAAAGACTTGGTCAGCAGCTACACTTCAGATCCAAGCTTGAGAGTGAAATTCTTGCAGCGTATGCATAAAAACAGAGTTGCTGCTGTGCTATTAATATTAATACTTTGGGCTTTCGTCTCTTAATGTTTTTCCCTCTTCTGTTGAAGACCTGTCTTTTCATGATGCCAACCACAGCTCTGCTTCTCACTTCGCAGTGCCTTCATGGACCACATGATGTGCATGGCCAGCACATCCACTGCAAACTCACAGGAAGCTGAACACAGTAGCTATTTAGGATCTAAGACGAAGAGACAACATTTGTTCAATTAAGCATTTCCTCTTATTGGAGCTCTGCTGAACTCCTGAAAACTTCTTTGCTTTCCCATTAATTTCTTAGTTCAACCGCATGGCCTGAAATTTTCTTTTCTGGGGTGAGAAGGCTTTTCCTTACATGCCCTTTTAAGCTTTGGGGACTCTAGGAGTTTGTTTACTATTGGCAGCAGCAGCCAGCTTTGTTCCTGCTCTTCCCAATTAAAATACCCAATGCTCTTTCATTTCTTTCACTGCTCTGTATAATGGATTTCTTTTCTAATTCCAGTGTTTCACACTTTTATTTTTAAATTTGCATTGCTGTTCTGTTTTTCATTTAAGAAAAAAAAATATCCAGAAAATCATAGAATCATAGAAACATTTAAGTTGAAAAAGACGTTTAAGATCGTTTAGCCCATAACGTTTAAGATCGTTGAACCATAAACCCAGCACTACCAAGTCCACCACTAAACCATGTCCCGAAGTGTCATGTTTACATATCTTTTAAATATCTCCAGGGATGGTGACTCAACCACTTCCCTGGGCATCCCATTCCAACCCTTAATAACCCTTTCAGGGAAGAAGTTTTCCATAATATCCTCTCTAAACCTCCCCTGGCACAATTTGAGGCCATTTCCTCTTGTTCTATCACCTGTTCCTTGGGAGAAGAGACTGATTCTCCCTTACTACACCCTCTGTTCAGGGAGTTGTAGGGAGAGAGAAGGTTTCCCCTCAGTTTCCTTTTTTCCAGGCTGAACACCCCCAGCTCCTTCAGCCACTTCTCACAAGACTTGTGCTCCAGACACCTCACTAGCTCCGTTGCCCTTCTCTGGACACTCTCCAGCACCTCAGTGTCCCTCCTGTCATGAGGGGCCCAAAACCAGACACAGCACCTGAGATGGGGCCTCAACAGTGCCCAGTACAGGGGGATGGTCACTGCCCGAGTCCTGCTGGCCTCACTGTTCCTGATACTGGCCTGGATGTACATGTTTGAAATTTTGTGAATTCCATTTACTGGATGGATGATTGCTTTCCCCGGTACAGATGAAATTTTGGCAAGAGATAAAATGAGAATATTTATCACTCACTCCTTCTAAACTCCTAAATGATACATACACTTAAATAAGCTGTTAAACTGCTTTGGGAGTTGCCATCTTATAATGTACCTGCAGTTTTCTACTCTGAACAGAAAGTTTTTGTATTACTAGCCAAAAATTAAATGGTCAGTAGCTAAAAGACAAGCTAACTTATACTGGGTAAGAGTGCTTTTGGGCTACCACAGCTTCTATAATTCTGTATGAACTTATTTGTTGGAGGAATGTTTAAGATGATAAGCTTGATCCACATTAGCACTCCTAGGACCAAAAATTTCTTGGATATGTTTAAAAATTTGGAGTTTTGAGTTGTGCACCAAAAGTGTTCCAAATCTTCAAGTCAGCATTTCTTTCCCTTGTGGGTCTACTATTCTGTGTTTTGTATGCAGATCCACAACATGTACAGTTTAAAATAGATTTCTAGGCAAAATCGAGTCTTTAGTAAGCTGGAGCATTTCAGTAGTCAAGGTCATCAAGTCTGTAGTGTTCAAAATCCAGATAGAGGCTTAGCACCTTTTTTGCTTTTAGTGCTTGCAGGGGACTGATGGATTTATGTGCTGAGCAGTAAGTGCAAGAAGAAATGTGGAGCATCCCTTGAGCTCTTGCCATGAAAAATCAGTGACTGTGAGCTCTCAATACAATCTCTTGCAGTAATTAGCTGTTTCCAACTTTACCCACCATATCACAGACTCTGTGTACTGAGGAATTGAACATCTCAGCCCATTAGCTGCTATTCCTGAGCAAGTCAAGACACCAAATGACCATTACGTGTAATCCTTTATTTCCTCTCAGCTATATCCCAAGATTATTGAACCAGAAAGCGCACGAACTTTAGTTTGTGATCCTCTGGCATGATTCCAGATACTGTAACATCTGAAATTATTTTTGAGGCACTTGTACATTTTACATGGAAGAGTGTGGGGAATTCTCCAAAGAAGGAAAGAAGGAAAAAAATTCAGTAATTATTTACAGGAGAACATACCCTCTCTCCTATTTTTTTTTTTTTTTACACACATGACTTGTCAAACATCTTCTTTTTAGGTGTTTAGAATATCTAAGGAAAATAGTATTGCTGCAGATGTAAGTACATCTAGATGTATGTAGGCAGAGCCAGATGTGATACAGTAAAAGCTCCAAGAAGTTGCATCACAGAGAGAATGAGCACATTGTAATTACATGCTTAGGACTGATGTTTTTCTAATGCTACTTAATCACATGTTTGGCTCCATGAGTGTATGCTGAGGAACCTGTACATAAATATAAAGGTTTTCATGTAAGGGTTTGATCAGAGAACAGCTAACTACCGTTATTTCTGGATATTAAAGAGGTTTTTCCATTTTACATTCCAATATGTGAGGGAATAACGTTATGTGGTTTCATTTCTCATCTGGGTATCAGTGTTTGGTAAGTGTTCAGTAATCTGAAGTTCTTTAAGGAATTAGGCCTAAAATTCAGTACATTTCAAATGACATTTAAAGGGGTGCTGCAAAAAGCACCAAAGTCACAATTTTTCCCAGACAACTGAAAGCCTCACTTCCTCTTGCACAGAGGTTCCTGACTTAGCTTCAGAAGATGTATTTGAAATATGTCCACATGCCAAAATGCAGTAGTGGGGTCACCCGAACTACCTGTGGACAAGCAACATAAAACAACTCGCAGCAGGGGATCACACAGAGAAACTGCCCTGCATTCTTGAAGCAGTTAATTAGTTCAGACACCTGGTAGGGTGTTTTTGAGCCCTATGATACTAGTTAAGAGTTCCCAAGCCAGCTCATTCGGCAGCAGCACAGAGTCTCTGGTCAACACAGCTCATGTTGTAGACATTCCTGTCAGGAGTCTTTGAGAATTTTACTTTTAATCCCTTGTCCCTGTCTGTGAAACAGAAAAGATAAAAATGCAGTAGTACATCTTACCCTCTTGTTAACTGCTATTTCATCTGGTAATACAGAATTTATATAAATAAAAACATTGTTTAAAAAAAAACCCCAACACAACTGACTCCTGCCCGACCAGATAAAGGCATTGTAGCCACATCCATCTGTAGCAAGTTTCTCCACAGCTGCCAAAGACCTGTCATCATATTTCGGTAGATTTGCTTTCAACGAATCACTTAGATTTTCCTGCTTCTTTTCTGAAAGCTTTGTTGTGTGTGCCAGTAATTACAATTATTCTAGTAATGACAGTCCTGTCAGTGACATCCTGGAGTTCTCAGAGCTCACTATCATAGCCAGAAGCTATCTTAGCACAAGTGCCACATGTTAGCTTTCCCAAGTGAGATGTCAGTCAAGTCCCTTACTTGCAGTTTACTGTTCCATCCACGGTATGTGCATGCACAGCTTCTGAGAACTGATAAAACAGACCATTTCTGTTAGGTGTCCTAGAAGAATTTCATAGCAGAGTTCCAGGACAGACACTGAAACAAGCCCTCGATTTTCCACCCTCTGACTGTCACCTGCTCCACCAGTTTATTGTTGCCTGCATCTGGCTCAGGGAAATGTAGGGACCTGGTCAGTTCCCAGTCAGAATCACACATGTCTCAGCTGGCACCTGGATTCCTAAAACTGAGAGAGCTGTCTCCAACATATTGCTTGGCATTTGTTATGATAAAAGTACTGACATAATTGCGACATAAAGCAAGTTATAAGTGCCAGGTTGCATCAAGAATGCGAGTCTAGTGTTTTGGTAAAAAGAACAAAAAAGAATAAAAAACCTCTTTGTGATGCTTTGATTCTTCCCATGCTGGATTAAACAGAAACAGTGAGTGGTCCTTGGGTAAAGCAGATTTCAGATTCTGTTGCAGAGCAAAAATATCCTGTAATCTTTGCAATGACATTGCAATTTCGTTGAGTTTTTCAAAGCAAATATCAAAACATAAAAACATTAATTTTCATGTTTCTGTGTATAGATGAAAAGGAATTAGTAATCTTGTTCCACAGAGGAGAAATAATGATGCATTTTTTAGGAAGTAAGATTGTTTATATGAAGTAATTGTTATGTAGCAACCCAGCTCCTCCATGAAAATAATTACCATCTTATTAAAGTGTGAATAATTTCTATAGAAAGTAAATAGCTGAATGCTAAGAAAAATTTTCAGATCTGTTCCATGGAGTACTCCCTTACCATGCCTGTGTGCAGAATTAGGATGTTTTATTGTTTATCTGCAGTTTAGATGAATGTAAGGCTTTATAATCATATTTTTCCCCAGCCACTGAAGAAAACAGATATGTATTTGTATGATCCTACATATTTATAGGACACTTCCCACGTAGAGGTTTATTGGAAGTTTATTCATTTATTCATAACTCTTACAACTGTGCAAATCCAGAAGAAAATTGTTAAAGAAAACCTATACAGATGTGACTGTTCATTTGTGGGTGGGAACTATTTTGAACTCTGCAGATGTTCGTGGTTCTCAGAAATGTTAAACATTGGCAACTGTAAGAGAACTCAGGCGAGTTCCCCCAAAAATTAACTTCAAGATGGAAGAGGGGATATTTAGATTAGATATCAGGAAGAAATTCTTTCCTGTGAGGGTGGTGAGGCGCTGGAACAGGCTGCCCAGAGAAGCTGTGGCTGCCCCATCCCTGGAAGTGTTTAAGGCCAGGCTGGATGGGGCTTGGAGCAACCTGCTCTAGTGAGAGGTGTCCCTGCCCATGGCAGTGGGTTGGAACTCAATGATCTTCAATATCCCTTCCAACTCTGACCATTCTATGATTCTATGTCTCAGTTTAAATGTAAAAAAGTAGAGACTTCCATATATTAGAAATGATGTAAGCGACTTGTCCGAAAATATACAAGACAATTTAAACTGAGAATAAGCTGAGTATACTTACCTTGGATGTATGATGAGAATCACCCTAAAAATAAAATTCGGCAGATGTTCTGGTCCTAAATGTTTTGTGGAGTTTAAAGAACATTGAAATAGCTTGCAAATTCATCTTGATTTTGTTGAGCTCTTCATGTCACTTTTACAGAAGCCTATATAAACATGTTTTATCCATTTTACTTAAGGAGTAACAGGAAATAACCTACTAAAGGATCAAATCTGTAACTAAATGATCCCAAATACTTTTTCACTTTCCTGATTTGGCAGAATTCCCTGGGAAAGAAGAATTCAGTGCTATATCAAGAAAAATAATCAGAATTGACAGAAGATTAGAAAAATGTAGTTGTGTAGTTCCTGATGAAGTCTAAGACGCAATACATGTAGTTTTGTCACAAGTTGTAGGATACTTGTAAGATATGGTCACAACTACAACGGCAATGCTGAACAGAAAGGAAAAAAAGAGAAGATTTCACACTGCAGAACAGAAAGTAATTTAAAGCCTTTCAGTTATCAGAGGATGCCTTGTATGGTTCCAGTGTAACTGCTTTGATTTTCTTCTCTTCCTTAAGGCAGAACTTCCAGTGCTAGATAATTAAGTTTCTAAATGATGCAGAAGACAGCTTAATGTCAGTCGGCACATCCAGGTAGAACTGAATTTGTCTTTCTAAAGAAAGAGCTTAAACACAAAGTGATAATCAGCCACCTTTTGGTTATATCTCTCTCTCTAATGTTTATTTATTTAGCAATGATAAGTAGGCAGCTGATATGAGCAAAAAAGTGCAGAGCCATTAGTCTTGCCCAAGGATGTCCTGGCCAGCGTGCCTCTCTTCTTTCCTCTCATTTAAAATTACGCAGGACTGAAAGATAGTGGAACTAAGTAAAGGAAGATAAAAACACCTCTCCTGAAAGCAAGAGATATCTGAGGAAGTGAGTTAAAATAAAAGTAGCTTAGTTCATTGTGGAGCAACTATGAGCTAACACAGAAACGATTGTATCTTCCAGTAAGGAGGGCCTGAGCTGATCAGAAACTGAGGAGACTGGGTGCTAACTCAGTCTTTTCGGTTATATCTGCATTGCTGTCCCAGAACATGCTCCAAGGCAAATTATCAGTGAGCTGATACATTTGCAAAAGTGTCTTCTGGCTGGTCCTGGGGTATCTGGTTTTCAAATTCCCTGAAGGGAACTCCAGCTGCATGCTGTACAGCCTCCACTGTTTTTGGGATGATGCCAGGGAGAGAACATGAGCTGGGAGCACTCCTGAGAGCAGAGCAGGTTCTCCACTGAAGGTAGTTGGAGTGGTTGATTATACTGGTGAACAGGACCCTTGGGCAGTCTGGATGGAGCGTGTCTACAACAGCAGTTTTGATACCTGTGGTTTTGCCTGTAGTGTTTCCCACTGATGCCTTCCTATGTCACTGTGCTTTCATTCCTTTTTTCCATATTTTCCCAAGTTTGTCATTATCAAGTTTGTCCAGCAGTACAGATTTCACGCATTTGTGAAGTACTTAATTATCCCGGAAATATTCAGTAATATTTGTGACTCAATATTATTTTTATTCAGACCCCCCCAGGTAATCTTATTGATTTAATCAGTATCTTACATGTCTTATAGTATCTATGTGCTTCCATTCACTTCATGTAGGTTGGTATTTTCCAGTTGATTTACATCAATAATGCATTTTAACCAACTAATGTATTTTACATCAATTAATGTATTTTAAAGTAGAATCCAAGTTTTATCATTGCTGATACTATTCTTGCACAATTACTCTTCACTTATCTTTTGAATCTATATATGTTAAAAATTGGATCAATCAACTGTACTTTAAAGAAGTTATGCTGTTCCCTCAGGCAATCTCTTCATCAAACTACCTTCTCTTTTTGGGATATGTCGGGGGTTGGAACTTGATGATCTTTAATGTCCCTTCCAACTCTAAGCATTCTATGATATGTCTTTTTCCACACACCGTTATGTTGGATTCCTCTACTGCATTTGCCACCTGCATATACATGTACTCCACATACAGTGTAGTACAGAGTCTAGCTGTAGAAATGCACTTCTGAATTTAAGTGCAACACTGCTCTTAATTTCTGGATATTTTATTTGTTTGTGAATCAACTGCGGTTATACTGGCTCCTTCTGGAACATTGTTTTGTTATTCATACACCAGCTAAAGAAGACCATGATAATTTTTTTTCATGCAACGCTTATACTCACTCCTTTCATGTGGAATCTGGTACCAGACAATGTGTGCCAAGTACCAGAGAGAGCATAGCTGGACTTCAGGAGGAAGAAACCATTAGGTATTACTGTGGGGAATGATGAAGAAGAAAACATCATCATCAGTAAATATCAACACTAATATTTTGAAACCCACTCACATGTCTTAGCAAAGAGACTGAAGACACCAAGGAACCTGCTTTGACAGATCCGGGGGTTTCAAGAGATTGAATGACAGGTTGTTATGAAGGATCCTAATTGAGCTTGATGGCCTAGTAAATGGGAACCAAATGTTGCAAACCATGGGGAAAGCAGTGAAATAGTTGGTGCATTCAATTTCTTCTTTTCTTGTCAGGGTATTTAGAAAACTGTCATCTGATACAAACTTGTTCCATGTGTTACCAATCAGGATTAATACCAAAGCAAAATAGTTATCACCTGTGAGATGAACTCAGCCTTCTCTAACATACTTTCTTTGTCTCTATAAGGCAAAAAAGCAAAAACTTATATATGTGGATGTATAAAAAGGCAGCTAAATGAATGCAATGGTTTAGGTCAGGTTGGCCAGTAACAAGATGACAGATGCTCTCCTCCACCTCTCACTCCAGGAAGAGGAAGAAAAGAGAGAGAGATATCTATGAGTTTAGGAAAAAATAAACTAAATTAATGAAATATTATTTATAAAATAAAAAAGGAAATAATGAAATAGATACAGTATATACAAAGACATACAAAATTGTACCAAGTTCCCAGAAAGATGTCACTGACAGACACTGGGAAAGTTCCAAACTGGACTCAGTGATAATGGGAACTGAATTCCAGAACTCACTGGATCGAGGTAGGCAAACTGATTTTTCAAACTTTTCAGAGATGACATTGTATACTCAGCTCTTCTCTAGCTGATTTCACATCTATTCTCCTGAAACGTTCTGTATGGTAATACAGACTGGTGTTTGTGCATTTACCATGGTGTCCTTCAGTGCAGTGTGTGTCAACTCTTATTTTCTCTTCAGCCTGCAAAAAAATAGTACTTTGATAGTGTCTGAAATTCACCTCTGTGTGGCTTTTTGGTTGTTTTTCTGGTTCGAGTGTTTTGTTGTTTGGGGTTTTTTTTTTTCACTTCTGGAAATGCAGCAGCATAAAGCACCAGCTCATCCATTCTTTCCAGTCGTTGTGCATTTATAGATGCCCTTGATTGATCACTTGTTGGCTTATTTGCTAATGACGATTATCTAATGGGGTTAACAGCTTTGTAATAATTGGATATTGTGCTTTCCCATTTGATGTATTACTATTCTTTATCACTTACTGTTTGTCAGGTAATTAACTTCTAATTACACTGTTTAAAGCAAAGGACAACATTCATTGAGATGGAATCTGGCAGACAAGCACAGAATGGGGATATGGGACTGGGCTTTTCTCATCTGAGTTTGGTTTTGCAGCTGCGTGGGGCAATCTTCAAGCACCCAGATGTTCTAGTCATAACTCTTGCAATTTTCAACTGGATTTTATGAAACCATTTAGCTTTAAGGACCACTACAAAAAATGATAGATCTCCAATAAAAGTAGTCTGGTTAACAACACAACATTTTAATCATAAGTGGTGGTTCTGTGAATTTCCCCTTCTCTCCCATTGTAGCTTCAACCTGCTTGGGAGAGAATGCCTCCACCAGTTAAAGTAATTTTTTCTCTGATTTTGTCGTTCAGTCCCTAGTTAACCTGCTGAAATCACTAAGGTACATTAACCACATGTCATTCAGAATTTTAATTTTCTACTGATACAAATGCCTTTTCCTTGGAAACTCGTCCAAATCCATCACCTTTTTTCAACACAATGAACAATAATATTATTTTAATATTCAGATTAATTATAGTCCAAACCAACCCAAATTTCCAAAGCATTTTTTTATAATCAAAATCAAAAGATCCTGGTTTTCAAAACATACTAGTAAAACCTATATTTTTTCTGGGAGTTTTTGATAGACAACTCAAACCACAAAAGCTTAGACAAACATTTTAATCTTTTTCATCTTCAAACCCCAAAATTATTAATCATCATTTTAGTCCAATAGAAGCTGGTTTTGTTGTTGTTTTTTCATTGTTTTGTCGGATCTATTAATTAGATGTAAAATTTTAAAACATCTTTGTGTAACACTTAATACTTTATTTTCGATTTGAAGATAGATCATCTCCATATAACCAAAAAGTAAACAAAGCCTGTAGGAAGTTAAAAAAAAAAAAAAAAGTCCTTACAACATACTCCTTGTGTAAGTGGAAATTGTGTCTCTGGTCTCAAGCCAGATGAGCAGAAATTTCACTAAAAATCTAAACAGGAAAAATAATTTCAGAAAAGTAAACAATCCAGCACTTGTCAGTTACAGGGTTGTTGCTTATGTGTGGTAACAATCTGGTAGTTGAAAGATATACAAGAATTTATAAGCCCGATGTTGACAAATGCTTACAGGTCAAAACTGGTAAAACTTGTCTCTTTTTTTTCTGAAACCTGATGACAATGGCAAAAAATCCTATTACAGACATGTCAGTCATAATAAGATGCATTATGCTGAAGTGATGTAAGAACAGAAAGAAAAACATTCAGCAATAGCTACAGAAAATGAAAGGGTCTTCTGCCCACATAGAAGCCCTTTCTGCTTTGCCCATGTCTTTGCTAATGAAAACAGATTTCAGAGGGGGAATATTTGCCATGGAAGCAAGCTAAAGAAAAGGACTTGTCAGTTTGATGGAAGATGTTATTTGTGAAACAAAACCAGAACATGATATAAATGGCAACTAAGACTAACCCAGGAAAGGCCAGCCCTGCATAGGTAATAGGTATACTGTCTACGGATAATAAGAATATTTCTCCTAGCTGATGTAAATAGCTTGTTACCATTCTGGACTAAAAGGTGACAGAAAATTGAAGCAGAGGAAATGACTGTGGGGAACATGTCTTTTATAATACTTGCCAAATACAACTTACTGTGGTTAAGATATTAAATTGTTCAGTGCGGTCTAGCCAACATCATTTTGGAAAAGATTTTTTTCCCGTGTGAAATGAATTGTGGAGTTTATCCTAGCTTTACCACAGGATAACAAGTCATTCGGTTATTTTCTGGAGTGTTTGAACATTAAGTCATTTTTTGCCCCTTTGATATATGAAAGTCAGGTCAGAATGGTCCTGAGTCATGACTTCTCTGGTTATTAGTAGAACTTAGATTCTTACTTCTTCCAAAACAATTCAGACTTACCTCTTCCAAAACAATACAGGACTCTACAAGACAAGCGATTACATTTTAGAACTAATTCCCAGTTTGTATGGAATGGTGATAGACTGATTTGTAACTTGTTTACAAGTTTACAGAGAACCTGCTTTCTAGTTAAAAATTTGAAGTCCTCCTAAGTAAATTTGTCAATTTTATCACAAGGCTACCTTCCACGAATGTCCTTGATTCAATGGTTTATCAAAAGCAGTCATAAAGTCTTTGTCAATGTGAAAAGACTCATGTAGAGAGTACAAAAGAAAACCGGGGAACTATTTGTTAACGGAAGTCAGTTTAGAGTGAATTTCAACCTAGCTGCAACAGTATTCATGTATTAATGAAAAATTTACAAAGACAGACCATGTAGATGACTAACTGATATGAAGATGCATATCGGCTATATTATTCCTGTAAGTCAACCAGGGGAAATATAAGTAGGACTCAAATCTTTTACTGCAGTCATAAAAATTTAATATGTAATTTATCAGACACTTTCAATCATATGAGAAAAAAAGCCACAGCCCAACAACAAAAAACTCTGCTTTCCTCAAACCTGAATAAGAAAATGCACCAGGCTAATGCAAAACTGTTAGTGTAAATAAGTAGAAATAAACTTCAGCCAGACATATTTGCAACTGCATGTTCAGTTTTATATATCCTATCATTGCTGTGTTTCAAAAGGCAATAAAATCTTAACTGTGCAGAAAAAATGTATGCATTCTGTGTGTGCATAATTATCTTAATTACAACTAGACTTTCAGTAACTTTGCTAAACAACACCATGAAATACAAGGAAACCTAATAAAAAACGGTAAGACTATATGCCCACTCCTGTCTTTCTCAAAGTCAATAAAAACTTCAAGGCAGCTGGCACAAATGTTTGAATATGAATGGAAGGTAGTAAGTTTTGCTCAAATAAATTCTCTAATGGGAATCTGGAGAACTCTTGGAACATTATCCACAGTCCTTAAAAATCAGAACAGTCAGACATTAACTTTCAGCTTTAAAATAGGGAGTTAAATCTTCTGTTTGCTTTGCACAGTCACGTTAACTGAAAATTTTAGGGCCTGCTTCTATTTTAAATCTGTATATTTATTATTGATTAGGTCTGGCAGAGAGTCTTAGCAGGTGTCATTTCAATTCCTTTCTGCACAGGAAATTAAGAGGAGGTCTGTGCAAATCTTATTCCTCTGGCAATATGCAAATATATTGCACACTTTGGGTCTTTTTTGAGAAAATATTTGTCATATTTAAGGTTGACCCAGTAACTTCATCAAGAAGTAATGTGAGCAGATAGCTATCAGAAAATGAAAGATACCAGGATTAAAAAACTTATCTGAATACACCTGGTTTACTTTTTGAAAAAAAAAACACAACAAACAACTTTCCAGGAGCCAGCTCGGGGCAGGGTAAGCAGAGTGTCAGTTAAAGCTGAGCAAACAAAAATAGTCCTCTAACCACAGAGAGATAGATCTCGACTGTCAGAAGGAATGACAAAAATAGTTTCCTAAAATGTCTGCAATGTTTTCCTTTTGAATTAAGTCCTGAGCACAATCCTGCAAAATTGATTGTATTTCTAATTTATGGTTACTTTTTAAGTGAACAGAGGCTCCACAAACAACATTTTACCTAAACCTGCTCCCGATGTTAGGGATTCCTACCATCACACAGCTTCCCTCTGAACAGCTAGGTGCTGAAGAGCAAAACCACTGTGCATCCTACTTTCGTAGGTAGGATATGCCAATACTAGCAGTTATTCCACTTGCTAAAGCTAAAAATCCTCAGTTCATCTCTTTATTTTAAATATACGAACCTGCCCATTTTAATATTTTGAATTTCTAAAGAAAAGAAAATGCCATGCTGACAATGAAAAGTATGTCTATTTTTCAAGTAGCCAAAGTTCTTATTTTTATTCTGCCTGACAATTTGACACGAATGGGATGGAGATGGTACATAAAGTGATACAAATACTGGTGAACTGTTTCCTGCCCCTGGGCAGAAATCAATCTTCATCCCTAAATGCTGTAGATTGATTCATTTCAGGCACACATTCTGCATGTTATGAGTGAGTTCTCCTCTAAAAGGATTTGAATGTCTGTGTGGCAAAAGTGGATGTTTTGCACTGTTTAAGTTCCATCAGGGCTGGCTTGATGGAGCAGAACCACAGATCTCATTGGTAAATCAGCAGAGGAAAGAAATTAAGGAAGAGCCTTTGTTCTCCATCTCAAATACACATTTTGGAAATAGGTTTAAATGGCTCTAAACATTTCAAAACTCATAGGTTCACTAAGACATGTAGGTACATTGCAAAAAGGGCTTTAAAGCATTCATTTCAGACTCCTGTTGGAAATAGAGCATGCATCAGGATTTTTCATTGTATCATGTCAGTTTTCATTCCAGCAGAGCAATAAAAGTGGTGTGGGGCATCACTTGAGGATCTGGGAATAGTTCTGAAAAGAAACCTAACAAAAAACCTGGTTAACTTTTTTCTTCTGAAACTGGCCAGGGCTAGGCTGATGTGCCAGCTCTAGAGCAATGAATCCCACATATGCATCTGGAAATCCCAGATGACCTGCAAAGAGAGGACCTCATCACCAGTCACACACCAGGGCTGAAAATTCCAAAGAGCAGAAATGTAAAGAGACTTCTAGCTCCAGATCTGTGCCTTGGATCTGATGGCAAGTAGTGAAAAGGGAGCAGCAGCTATCTGAAGCCATGTGATAGTTATTCCTAACATGTATTGTGCAGTGCTGTGGGCCAATATATCAATACAAGTATTAATATCAAGTGTGTCCCAGATGACTCAAAATTAGATTTGTCCTAACACATAAGAGGAGAACGGGGATTTAATCTAGGCACAGTTTAGAAAGCAGATATGTCCCGGGGGTTCTTCACCGTATGAATGTTCAGTTGATTCCTGTTTCCAAAAATGCTCTGTGTTTTTGTATGGATGAAGTCTACCTATGCTGGCTTAGCTATTGCTGCCTCATGTATGCAAAGAAGCCAAGCACTGCAATATTATGATTTCAGAGACAGTTTACCCACACTGCCATCTACAGAATGTTGCACAGATCAGCAAATTATGAGAGCTGTTATGCTAAAAGGTGCTCCCTTTTTATTTTTTCTTTCTCTATTTTTTTTTAAATCAATGTAGCTCACTCACATAACTGCATTTTACATAAATTTATGATGGTAAACTACAACGCTGTACTGTAAATACCTTTCCAATTGCTACTGTCAAGCAGTCCTACAGGCTGTTTTTTGGATTGATGTGCATTTTACTCCAACTTTCCCATTTTTCTTGTCTTACATCAGGTCATAGCGTGTCAGCTTAACATGTAGTTTGCCGGGTCTGTTACACAGTGCTGCAGTTCAGCTCACAGCTCCAAGGTTCACTGGAGCTCACTCACTGCTCCCTCTTTGGTCAGATACTCCCTGAAAACCCCAAGGAACCCACTTTAATCTAACTCTGATACTATAGTACTGACACGTGTGGCCCATCATTTACTGAGCAGGTAACTCCAGTATCAAGCCAAGTGTCTTTGTAGTGTTTGGTCACTGGCAGGAGACACAGCTCTGCTGCTGCTCCATTCAAAACCAAGGCAAAATTTAGAGTAGAAGCTTCAAGCTGTTTTCCTTTTCATTCAAAGTGCTACACTAGGAAAGGAATAGCAAAGCAGGCAATCTCATCAGCAAGACTTGGCAGTTACATCGGGGATAAAGAAGGCTGAAAATTATTGTGCATGTTAAAGAATTCTCTAAATACACTATAAAATACTCCATTTGTCATTCCTAACTATTGGCTGCTGTCACTTACGATGATTGGAGCTCCATGTTTGGGTTTTTTTTCATTTGAAAGCATTTCAGTCTTGGAACAAATTGAATAGATCACAGAGAGTTCACATTTCAAAGTGCTGAACAGAAACTTCTCCGATTTGGATGCTTTTTCTGCCAAGATTTCTTCCCATGCACATAATATGCTCTGTTGCTGGTATACAAAACTTCAACCTTTGTAAATAAATGGGATGCAGGAGGAACTGTTATATTCTCCTATACATCCAGCAGTAGGAAATGACACACTATATGGAATCTTGCAGAAGTAACCTCTGTTGCTTGCACAGCAATGGGATGAGATGCCCAGCATTGTAAGATAATGAGATTTCCTGTGAGCTAAACATGTACGACAAGCCCTCAGGATTCAGTAGAAGTCTGAAACGTAGACAGTAGATTAGGAAAAGAAAGAAAAAGATAAACTTTTAAAGACCATTCTTAATTTTGAGAATTTGCAATACAACCTCCAGTGAATTGTTCAGACATCGTTTTTCAAATGCAGGAGGTATTACCTCAGTCTTGATCCATCACTTTCCCTTGATCTTTTCAAAGGCTGCGGGATTTCTTAATGTCCCCTCAAAAATAAACAAAAGGAATAAACCCAAAATCTTCTCTATCTTACCAGTGGTCATTTTTTTTGAAGCATGTATTATCAGTCTCTTATTTTAGAAATGAGGGAGGTTGTTCTTGTGGTGACATTCATATTTAGCCTTGACAAGAACAGCAGCTTTCAAAGATTCTGACAAATTTTCATTTGGATATAGAACTGAAAAATCAAAATATCCATATTTTGCAAGTAGGCAGAGGAGTCATAATAAGAAGACATCTTATAGCGTTCCTACAAAGTGACATGTCAAAATTCAGACCCCTGGAAAGCAGTGAAGCCCAGAAATCAGATGTCCAACAAAGATGGGTTCAGATCTCTCTCTTCTGACGTGTCTTTTCAGCTATATATCTGTTCCTAATCCCTCAATTTTTGAAGCTTCTTTAAAAATCTCTTGTAAAAGCAGTTTCCCTGTGTTCCTTGATTTGAAGAACAATAGTGGCAATGTTGTTGGAAATCATTTGTGGCTTTTTTTAATGATTTCCAGTAGTAATGCCTAGAGATGGTAATCCTGTTAAAAGGAAAAGCAATTATTCTTGGTCATACATTGGAAAATGAAGGAGCAGTAAAGTGATTTAAGTGATTTGCCTTTGGATCTGTGTAGAGCTGAATTACAGACTCATTCTCTAATTTCTGTGTTACATTATATTAGATCACCACAATTGTAGGACAGCGGCTTTTTCATGCTGTACATCACAAAATGTTTATGGGTCTGACAATGAATGCTTCCCATGTCATTCTTCAAATAAATGGACAATCAATAAAAAAAATCAGCTGTTTATTCTGAGAAATATTAGCTCTTTGTTTGAATAAGCAGTTCTTCCTAGAAGATATTTATAACTTTCCGTAGTCCAGCCACTCAATTTCTAAGGAACTTTAAAAAATAACAAAAACCTCTTATGGAAAATGATTAATAAGTCTTTATTCCTAAGTTCTGCTTCTTCACCTGTCATTTGTATGTTACTGTATTATGACAGCCGTTTTCAGGGTATAAGGAATGAGCTTGATTAGCAGAAATAATTTTCTTTATTTTTCATAGAATCATAGAGTAGTTTGAGGGGGAAGGTACCTTAAAGATCATCGAGTTCCAACACTCTGCTATGGGCAGGGACACCTCCCACCAGACCAGGTTGCTTAAAGCCCCATCCAGCCTGATCTTGAACACTCCCAGGGGTGGGACTTCCACAACTTCTTTGGCCAACCTGTTCCAGTGTCTCACCACCCTCACAGGAAAGAATTTCTTCGTAATATCTAATCTAAATCTCTCCTCTTTCAGTTTAAAATCATTACTACTACTCCTATCGCTCCACTACCTGACAGAGAGTCCCTCTCCAGCTCTCCTGTAGGTTCCTTTCAGATACTGGAAGGCTCCTAGAAGGTCTACCTCCTCCAAGCTGAACAACCCAAATTCTCTCATCCTGTCTTCACAGGAGAGGTGCTCCAGCCCTCTGATCATCTTTGTGACCCTCTACTGGACCTATTCTAATAGGTCCATGTCCTTCCTGTGCTGAGGGTTCCAGAGCTGGACACAGTACTCCAGGTGGGGTCTCAGGAGCACAGAGCAGAGGGGGAGAATCCCCTCCCTGGCCCTGCTGCTCACGCTTCTTTTGCTGCAGCCCAGGCTGGGGTTGGTTTCTGGGCTGCCAGCGTGCACTGCCGGCTCATGTTGAGCTTCTCATCCATGAGCACTCCCAAGTCCTTCTCTTCAGGGCCACTCTCATTCCATTCTCCACCCAATCTGTATTTGTGCTTGGGATGTCCTGTCCCAAGTGCAAGACTCTGTACTTGGCCTGGTTGAACTTCACAAGGTTTGCATGACCCCATCTCTCAGCCCCTAGATCTAGGTGAGAGGGGTCTAGATCCCTCTAGATGGCATCCCTTCACTCCAGCAATACCCTGTTTCATGATAACAGGGTAATTAATGAGTTATGTGGTAACTTAGGAATGAAAAGATATTTTGATATGAAGGATGTTAATCAACATAGTAATTTTCATATCCTGGAAAGCTGCTCTTTCTCAAGAAGAAAAGATTCTGAAGAATCCATTACAGGGGTTTGCCAAGTTTACAGTTTCAGCTTTCCGAAATAAATGTTTGCAACTCAGTAAATTTTGAGGAAAAGAATAAAAAGATGCATATTTTTCTCAAAGGGCTTCTAAAAAATTTGTCATATGATGGAAATGCACAGATTGATTGTTAATTTTACATAATTGACAATCAATTCACAAGACTGTTGACCTTTCTCTTTACACAAATTCAGAAGGCCCAGGTGATTTTTGTTCCTAAGAAATCTGCATAAAACTGTCAATATCTTTAACTGAGAAAGTCTTTAGTGCTTATGAAAATGTTAGTGGTATTACACACTCATCAGTTCAAGTTATTTTAGTAGAGTAATTTAAGGCAAAAGCAGAACTAGACTCCTGGTGCTTGGTTGTAGCTCATCATTGCTTCTAAACTGCACTGCACACTCCCGCCCAGTGGTAATTGCAATGACACTTGGTCAGCTGTCCCCCAAACATCGCTGACAAGAGCCTCATGTGTCAGAGCATTCTCTGTAAATGAAAGGCAGAAAACACTGGCTGTTACAGCTGGAAGAGTGGAGCCACTTCCAAGAACTGGGGAGGGAAAGCAGGACTTTGCTGTTAGTGTCTTTTCCGTTTCTTCATTCCAAACAAGCTAAAGGAACCATGATATGTCAGACTGCTGGAGCCAATTTCCATCACTGGTTTTTGCTTTGCCAAGTTCCTTGAAAAACAAGCTGGTTGCTGGGGGAACTTTATTAAAAGCACTGTGAGATTTTCTTCTGACTTTTCATCTGACCCAAAAATGCTACTGAGATGAGGCAGAGAAAACTTTATAAAGTTGGTTTATTTGCTCTTCCTCCCCTTCCCATCACCATCATGGAAAAGACTTAATAAATCCTAAAAAAAGTTGGTTCTGTATAAGACCAAGATCATCCCTGGAGTTTTTCTTGACAAAGCTGTGAACCTCAATTCCTTCTCTGCTTTCTCAATGCCCAAGGGTGGATTGTAGACATTACCATTTTTCAGCTGCTACTGAAAGCATTTCTTAACACAGCTCAACTGAGTCAACCATGTGCCCAGGAGGGCACCCATGGTGGTGGCCATGTCAGGTGTGGTGAGCGAGTGGTGAGAGCAGCCCTGTATTTAGGATGGGCAGGCAGCCCTCAGATCTGCATGCAAGGGACCTGATTGCTGTCTCTTGGACTCCCATCATCTAAATCACTACTTAAAGCTAAGAAACAAAGTGTCTTTTCCAACCTTTGCTTTGGCAGGGGCTGCTGGCTGTTTTTTTTCTACATGTTGAGCTACAAACGATGTGTAAGCTGATAGTGCTTGTCATTGAATCAAAGAATCACAAAATTACAGAATGGCAGGGGCTGGTAAGGACCTCTGGAGATCATCTAGTCCAACTCCCCTGCCAGAGCAGGGTCACCCAGAGCAGGTTGTACAGGAATGTGTCCAGGTGGGGTTTGAACGTCTCTAGAGACGGAGACTCCACCATCACTCTAAGCAGCCTGTTCCAGGACTCTGCCACCCTCAAAGGAAAGATGTTTCTCCTCATGTTTAGATGGAACTTCCTATGTTCAAGTTTGTGCATATTACCTCTTGTCCTGTCACTGGGCACCACTGAAAAAAGACTGGCCCCATCCTCCTGAAAACCATCCTTTAAGTATTTATAAGCATTGATAACATCTGCCCTCAGTCTCCTGATGAACTGTACCCCATGGAAAGATCCATGCTGGAACAATTCTTGAAGAAGGATCCACATTGGTGCAGGTTGCAAAGGACTGTATTCTGTGGGAGGCACCCCATGCTGGACAAGGGGAAGAGCTGGAAGGAGAAGGAAGGAGAGGCAGAGACAAAGTATTTTGAACTGAGTGCAGTTCCCATTCCCCATCTCCCTGCACCACTTAGGGCAGAAGGAATGAAGGAGTGAAACTGAATCTAGGAAGAAAGTGTTGGGGAATCGCTTTTACTTTTGTCTTTATTTCTCACTATCCTACTATATTTCTAAATGGCAGTAAATTTAATTAATGTTCCCCGAAAAATGTTGTTTGTGAGACTAGCTCTATAACAGAGCTAGTTATAATTGTGGAGAGACTAGGGAGGAGAGGGAAAAGAGAGAAGCAATTCAATTTCTGCACAGTGAGCTTTATTTGTTTTCAATAATCAGCAGTTACCAATAACTGGTTCTTTGTATCAAGTGTGCTTCATTATGTACTTCATTTAGACCTAAAAAGATGGTAATTGAATGTTAAGTAAATAGTATAAACTAGGAAGAAAATAAATTTTTCAGAGTATCCTGATTATGTAGAACAGAATTCAGAATAATTTTTTACTAATTTGGAAACTATTGAAAAACTCCTTGTATTCTTAGTGGTTTCCAGTGTGCGATGTGTGGCTGGGAGCTTTTTATTTCTGTCTCCTTCAGTGCAAAGAGGCATGAAGAGTAACGTGCAAAGATCAACAAAACCACTACAGCACTTACTGTGGAAAGCATGGTCCTAATTTACACGAATGCCACCCGCTGGCTATGTGCAGTGCAGACCTGGCAAGGATCTCAGCAAGTCCAGGTGGTACCCATGCCCCTACCTGTAGCATCTGGCAAAAGAGCATCCTACCATGAAGTCTGTTTTGAGTAACAGCAACTCATTCCCAGATAGATATTTTTACAGCTTTGAAAGGAAGGAGTTCAGAAACAGCTGCATTAAAAAATGGGAGCACTGAATATCACGTGCTGAAGAAACATCAAAAAATCTTACTCATTCTCTGTCTACACCAGTGATTACACTCAGACTGGTTCATTAGCTGCCAACCGCCTCCTAGCTCATTGCTGGTCTTTACATCTACTACTACTGCTCACCTTCCTGTCTTTTGCTTGGAAAAGGCTCCCAGACGATGCATCTTCACTTTGTGAATATGTTGCCTTAATGCTAAGGTTATATTAAAACTACAAGATGTGTTTTGAGCTGGTCCTTGTTTTAGTGTCAAGCAGCCAGCTTTATAGGATTATTCATGCAGCGATTAGCGCTGTTCTAAGATCTGCCCTAAGCAGGG
>VXBW01004160.1:435806-476119 GCA_013400375.1 Thinocorus orbignyianus
GGGTGGGTGGGTTGTTCTCACACAGTAGTTAAGCATGTGGGTGTTTCTAGGCAACAGCCCTCTCTGGAGCACTGTCTCCAGCATCACAGTGAGCTACTCTGACCTTCCTTGCCCAACAACTAACCCAAGTCTAAGTCTCATCCTCAGCATGTTCCTGGAGTGAGCGTGAATCCAGTGACAGTCACTACTGCCCCATGCAACAACTGCGTACAGCATGTGTATTAATACTTTTTCTCACAACTTGTTTATTAAATAGAGGTTTTATCTTCTTGTTTTAACTGGAAGGAAACTGAAACATAGAAAATATTTGCCCTGTGTAATCTAGGAATTTTGTAGTGGAAACAGAAATAAAATCCAGGTGTCCAGAGTCAGGGTACTATGCTTTACCTACAAGATCACACATACTTTTTTCAGCTTCTTATAAAAAGAGCAGGCTTTGTAAGAGTATAGGTCTTGTTTGCATATGGATCTCAAAGGATGGGGAAGCTTGGGTATGAGGTTTGAACTCAGGGTTGCCTAGGGTTATTAAAGTCCTTTGGAAAACATTAGGTGTACTGGAGTACTGCACATAACACTGCTGTGGCCATTAATCACAGTACTGTGTAAACAGGTTTTCTATTCAGAATTCAGCATACATTTAATCTATCAGTTCAGAGACATGCTGTCAGCAAAGAGTTATTTTCATCTAGTAGATTAATTACTCTTTTATTACCTCTCCAGAAAATCCTACACTGGTGTATCATCTTCTCTCTGAGTCATTCAGATGGTATGGGGAATTGGATGGAATCTTTGGCCAATAGTTGCAGAAATCTAGTTTATAGTTAATAGGCAACCACCAAAAAAAATGTAGCTGAAGATGTTGGTATAAGACCTTGAGGAAAAAAAAGGCACTGGAAGGAAAAGAGTCTTTTCAGGTCTGTGTTCCCCTCAGTTATATTAGATGAGATGTTTAAAGACAATCCTAACTTCTCATAAGCATTAGGTAACATTAATTTTGTTTATGGAAGTTAATGAGGGCACAATAGCAAGCACATGATGCTAAATTTTACCAGAAAGTAGGAATTTCTTCTTCAGAGTGGCTCATGTTTCTGTCCCTGAGGAATGTACTGCCTCTGAATTTGGGAAGACGCCACATTCAAGAGCTTGTCTTTGAAGAGAATAAATCAATAAAGCCAATTAGCACCATCAACACAGTACACAGATCTAGAAACAGTAACTCTGTAGCATGCAAAACAGCCCAGTCAGGCCTCTTTTCTTCTCACACAGAATGCAAAGTCCGTGTGATTTGCCAATGAACGTGTTGCATTACGTCCTTCACTTCCTCTTACAGTGGTGCTGTGCACTAACTCTTTCTTTCAGAATTACAGAAAAATCAGGTAGCAGATGCAGTAATAATTTTACAGAGCTTTGTCAGCAATGTAGGAACCATCAGGAAAAAAAAAATATGCAAGTTATGAGACAAAGTACTTTAAGAGCTTCTAAGTCTCTGGCTTCTACTACCACTTAGTCACAAATTCAGCCAAATATTCATGACCGTGGCCTTAGGCTGCACCTCAAGATTGCTAACGCTTTTCACACGCAGTGCTGGAGGCATCAGTTTGCATAAAAAGTTTCTAATGGACCTGTAAGTGCACTGCTTGAGGGTCCAGAAGTGCTGAAACAAAGCAAAATCAATGCCTCGGCAGCGCTGCTGATTCCCGGTGGCATGGCATGCACTAATAGAGCAGAATGGTGTTGTAGAGTATGGAGAGAGTGTTGGAGAGAGGAGAACAACTTTATTAAAGATGAACTGCTCTTGCCAGAACAGAAGAGAAGGCAGAGATTAGTGGAGCTGCTGACTGTGCACAGAGAGAACAGATGTTGGAGGTTAATGGAGCATTAGTAGAAGAAAGAATTTCAAACTCTCCTAATACCTGGTATGGTTATTTTAGTCTGGGGATTCTTTACAGAAATGCTCAGGATTTAATAGCAGTTGAAGTATAAAGTAAGATACTGTATGGCCTTGTTTAGCATAAAGGGTTCCTGCAGAGCTATACTTCTCTCTTCAGAAGTATTACCTGCTGTCATTGCTATCAACTTTATTTAACTACAATCATAGTCTCTCCTAATGCAGATAAAGTTTGGAAACCTCCTTTTAGTGAATTATTTTGTGTAATTAGGATAACAGATTAAAGAAAGAAAAAGGATATTCACTTTAAGGAAAAAAATATTTATGTAATACATAGATATATCCTGTATTTATATTGTACAGTTACAAGGCATATAAATTAACAGCTTGTTTGCTGTTTTACCAGCAGTAAACTACAGAGATAAGTGCTTCCAAACTGGTTTGTAAAAATTACTTTTTCTGGTACTAATAAAGACCCTACCTGTCACTGTAAAGATATAACTTAAAGCTTCAGGATTTTGTTTGCATTTGATAGGGAGACACTTAGTCCTGTAAACTCCCAAACTCTTTGTGAGAATAGTTTAGAAAGCACTATGTGCATTTCATTCAGAGTGAAAGGAAGTATTTGTTGACAGACTTTAAAACTCAAATCGATTACTTATTGAAAGAAGTCTTCAGATAGTGGGGGAAAAATTACGAAGTAGTCTCAGGCTGCTCAGCTGAAGTGTCTCAGACTTCAACTTGGCTAAGTGGTTATATATCCTGCCTTTTCAGCTGATACTTATTTCTCCCAGGAATTGTTTGTTCTGGCTACTCTGGAGGTATTCAGCATTCCAGTTCACTAGTGGACGATTCTGGTTTATAACCACAAACTGTTGTCTTTCTGCTCTACTGAACATTAATGATTCTTCTTCAGTGTCTCGTGACAAATTCATTCAGACACCAGGTTGGTGGTAAAGTTCTGTACCCTGAGAAACCAGAACATGTCATTGTTGAATCACAAGCTGGCTGCAGCGATGCTAAGGCATTTATTTTAAAGATAGTTCTGCACGACTATTGCATATATTTGAAAATACCACCCCAAATGAAGTGTGTGTGGGGGTGTTGTTTATTTGTTCATTTGTCAGTGGTTGGTTTTTTTTTAAAAAAAAAGACAACAACCAAATAAAAAGCATTTCCTGAGTACTAGAAAAATGGACCATGGATCAGACTTATTTTAGTATACATGTGCAATGGTGTGTCTGCCTGTGAACCATGAGGTTACAGTGTATGAACCAAATGAATGGAGTTGCAGTTGGTTACAGGCAATGGGTTGTTGGTCTTTAGCTTACTTTAGAATTGATGTTTAACTCGGCTGGTACAGTGACAAACACAACATAAAGTAGAAACAGTGTGTTTGAGGTGTCAATGGATTTCTCCTCCCTTCTCAGTCCAGAGCCTTAGTGCCCATGTTGTCTCTTCTGCACATCTACTAGACTGTTCCCAGGTTCCTTCTGGAAGGAACCAGCCTGGCTTCTGCTTGAGAAGAGTGTGCAACAATTCACAGGATTGTTTTCTTTGTTGTTGAGTCCAGATAGATTGTACCAACATGGGCTACATTGACTTTACCTTCCTCTATGTAGGACAGTCTACCAGTGTCATCCCAGAACACTTACACAGAACACACAGGCTCAGCATGTTTTAAAAATACCACCCTGATGGCTGCAACTAAACCTTCTTTATTTCTAGCACTTGGCAATGGAAACATAAACAAACACCCAGATGGTCATCATTCTGCCTGAGGGCCACCAGGATGCCTTGTAGGGCCCAGAGTCTCCAGGGCAGAGGTATGCTGTGTGGACATGGGCAATCTCCTTGAACTATGAGAACAAGCCAGGCTGTTCCAACCAGCCTCAGCACAAGAGCTCATCTTCTGGAGAGATCAGCAAAAGGAGTTTGAACATAATATAAACCACTCTGGGCTTCTCAACTCTCCTGTGCTGGCTAAGCCACCATGTGGGAGTGTGTTTGCATGTGATGGGTATATAAAGAGTTACAAAGGAGATCTGTGCTCAACAGCTGTGGACAAACTGATGATAATTTGACATTGCAATTTGATTTCTTGCTGAACCGGCTCATCTAATAATATCTTCATTCGGAAGGAGCTTCTAAAAAGAACAAGAAAATATTAACATGAGATTTCTGCCCATTCCTCTTTCCAGTCGTATTTGATTTCGCCTGGGATCTTCCAAATGACTTTTTTGTCCACCATACAAGAATCTTTTCAGTTCTGCCTTGCTCATTCCTAAGATAATTGATCACTTTTTATTCTTGTTTTTCAACAATTTTCTAGCAACTTTCTTTTTTTTTTTTTTTCTAATCCCAGCTGAAAATAGACAAGGATGATTTCTCAGTGACTTCAGCTGAAGGCTGTCAACTGATGACAGCTGAGGGTCTCACCATTTTTTTCTCCATGGCTTGCCTTTAAGGTCACAGTTCCTCTGCCATTATTTATTATTTAAGTCCCTCGCTGTTTCTTTTAACTCTGTAAATGTTTGGGAGATACAGATTGCAGAAGAAAAGATGCAAAAAAAAATATGCTGATGTTTTATAGATGTGAATTAGCTGATATGCCATGCATAATAAATATTCTGCATAGACCATGGATTAAAACATGAATACCAAGCTAAACATCTTATGTTGGTGGTGAGCTTCTCTTGTCTGTGAAAAAATTCCCAGATGTTTTTCCTTTTTTGCTTCTGATGTCCCCTTCTTGCTCTTGAAGTGTTCTTCTGTCATGTATGCCTCTTAAAACACTTGAACTCCTAGGTAATTATGATTCTAAGACCTTCAAAATTAATAGAGGTTGTGGTTTTTTTTTTTTAAATCTTTTTAAATTAATCTTTGAACTTAGTTATTCTCCATTCCCCTGGTGACAGAATTTTTTATAATTTGTTGAAATCCCTTTACCAATATGAGGTAGGAAAGGAGATGGCTGCTCAATATATATAAGCTCCCAAAGAAATTGTGTTATAAGACAGAGTCTGCAAGCATTTCAATAGTATAAAAGACAACAAAGAGAATGAGTTATAAATGTCTGGGTGTCTAAGTGCAGATAATGGATTGAGTAGAGAAAAATCTAAGCTGAATAGTTATAAAATTTTCCTGAAAAGGAAGCATTCTAGCTTGTAAAGGGAAAAAGCAGAAGCCTCATCCCTTGGGGCTTTAAAAGCAAACCAAAACAGAAAAAAAAGTTCAGAAATACATTTTTGTGGAAGACAGATGTATCTCATAAGGTTATTTCAATGAGGAAACACTTTGGAGGAAAACACTGTATTAGTAGAATAACAAATAGGTTTATTTTAGTAGTGATTTCCACATGTAATTCCAGGCTGTCTTTTACTAACAGACAGTGCTGTAATCTGAATCCTATAGTATCCTTTAAACAGAAGCAATTTCTTGTTTTACTCTCACATCCTCCATGGCAATGATGTGGGTATTGTCAACAAACTAATGTCCCCAAACCAGGACACCTGCTATTTCAATCACCTGACTAACGAATGTCAAACCCTTCAGAAGAGCACAGGCTGCCACATTGGGCTAAACCAGGATCCTGTCTCAGAGAATTTCCAGCAGACATTCATCCCAGAATATTTAGGAAACAACACACAGCACAACAGCATGCTCAGCCACTTGAGACATGGTTCCAGCTCCCATTTCCTGAGCTGGGAGGTGCCTCTAGAGCAGAAGCACCAGGTGAAAACAATCTCTTCAAGTCTCTGGTCTGACATCAAGTCTCAGAGTTGGTAAGTATGAAAATTTTCATTTTGTTGATTCTAGCTGTGAACGTGAATCCTATTTATATTAAAAAGGAATGCTCCTTGTTCAAAACTTTAAGGTAATTTAATTCTAATTGTCTATTTTGTGTGTTCTTCCTATTTTTGGTGCTCAATGTCATGCTGACTCTTAATTATCAACTATAGCACAAAAATATCTTGTGTATATTTGTTTCTTAGTGACAGCAATGTCTTTCAAAAGAAGGCATTATATATACAAATATATATAGTGTATGTGTGTAAGCTCATGGTCCATAAACAAAGTAGACCCTGCAAAGAGGCAGATAGACAGTATGTGAAAGCCTGGTACATTTAAGAGTCTAAAGAGTCTTAAGACTTTTTCATATGTCAGACTTTAATTTTTTTATTATTATTATTTTTCTTTTTTTCCTGGATAATAGTACCCATTAGCAAAGACAGGAGATAAGAAACTAAGTGGGAAATTATGTAAATGATGGAGACAGTTTAACTTTTGCACCTGTCATTTCAAATCAGACTTTGGAATTCAATATTTGTCTGGCTACTGGTGCTTGCAAATGGTACACAAAAATGGCAGTGAATGTTCAAAGAGAAAACCCCAGTTGTATAAAATTCTCCAAATAAAGACTCAAACTGTTTCTCATTCCATTGCTTCTACAGGGAAGTAAAACTGTTCAAAAGAAACTGTGCTACCTTATGTTTTGCTAACCATTACAAATGCTAGTAGTTACCCGTAGCATGTATGACTTCTGAAATATTTTCCTTTGCTTGTAAACTAAACAGTATTCTGGTCATCTTTTCATGTATGTTGTGGCTGAAATATCAACATGTAAGGTTGTAACATCTGTGCGATGCAGATCACTTTTCAGTTAATTCCTCCCATATCCCACTTTTAGCAATGATCAATTTTTCACTGAAAGCAGAGGCTCAAGCACCAGCATATAAACCATCACTTACATTTTATGGGATTGTCGATGAAAAGCAACACCAACATTCCTACCATGCAAAAGCTTTATTGACAACAAAGGATTTTGTACACAAGCAGTAGTGTTAGACCCTTATCTGGGAAAACTGTTGAGCAATTATATTCTTTTTACATAAAACTTCTTGTATTTAGCCAGATCTTGGTCACTTAGTCTTGGTCACTTCCATCCCAGCCAGTTGTTTGGAGCGGCTGCAAGAAATCAAGCAGCTGCTGTTCTCTGCCCTCTGTTTTAAATGGCTGCATGGCATTAGTGGATGCAGTCGTGTGTTTCACCCAGTCACCCTCTCCAAATCTCTTTTTTCACTGTCTGCTGCAGGGACATTGTCTCTGAGAACAGGAGAGAGAGGTGTATATTTGATTTCTGAAGGGCCATGCTCCCACTAGTCCGAAATGAAGTCCCTGCATCTTCCTTCACTGCACTTTGGCTTCCTATCAAGATGGAAGGTTGTGCATAAATAAGAGAGATTAATCTATTATCACATTTCTTCCGGCAAGAAAGCAAATAATTACTAGATAGTCTGGTACATAGTCCTGGCAGCTGAAAGGAGGCAGTGTAAAATAGAGAGGAGCTCTCCATCTCTCTTAGTTTAAAATTACTTTTTAGAAAGAAAACTGCAGATTCAGGAAAAAAAGTTTAAACTGACTATTAGTTTTCTTGTATGAGCTCATACATCAACTGTGATGGAATGGAGCTGGCTTGGTGGAGTGTATCATTAGAAGAGTCTCTCACATATACCTCACTCCTCAAAAACGCTCAGCTGATTTTCCACCTGGCATTGGAAAATCACCACTTAGGGAGTGATTACTGAGCAAGAGTGGGAGAAAAGAAGACATAGAGCTGTGCCACTCTTAAATCTACTACGAACACCTGGGTTTTGACAGAATGGTGGGAAATGACAATAGAAGGCAGTTAAGCAGAAGGAAATAATTATGAAAAGAGAAGTGGCTATAAAGAACAGTTTGGATTAGGGAATATCTGAAAGCTGGTATCTGTATTGTCATTCCATCTATTTCACACAAAAGGACTTCACAAAAGCTGCAGAGTACAGACACATTTGTTCTATATGTGACTGTCTCTAATGAAGATTATAGCTCAAAGTATACTCTATCACAACTCCTCCAAAGCCAAAAGACTGCAACAAATTTCCTTACAGAGAGTTAGTGCCAAATTCCTTCTACTGGAATACACCCTCTTGATATGAGGGTAGTCAAAAGTAAAGAACAAACACAAATACGGCTCATGTCAAGACAGATGAACTTGATCAGTCACGATGCCCTTGCCACAATCATTAATTACACATTGCCTGTTCTATGGTCATGCCTGGGACAGCTTTGGTCTGTGTGGAAATGAACTTTCCTTCCTGAAGATCACTGTGGTAAATTATGCTACAAATGGCACAGCCTGATATAGATTCTTAGGTCTTCAGGGAAAAAAAAACAAAGACATGTTCACAACAGGGAAATCTTGCTGGAAATATCTATTACAAGATGTGACTACACAGCAGTGCCTGTAGGATGAATAGTACAATAAAGAAGAGAAAGAGGGCACTTCTCAATTCAAATCGACACAGTGAATCCCAGAAAGCCTATTTAACAAGATTCAATGACTCCAGGACAGAACTGTTATGACTACTATTTCTAACTTTCTCTCAGTTTCCACCCAGTCATCAATACTTGCAGTATTTATATGCTTTTCCTGTGGGTAGGAGCTGATGACTTGGAAACTCCACATGGGCTTCAGCCTAAATCAGGTCTATTGGAAGTATACAGCTGTGACCAGAAAGCAGTGGTCAAAGAAGGGAGGGAGATCAACACCTGGGCACACATTGCTCACAGCAAGCTCTGCTTCCATGTCAGAAAATTGCCTTAGTGTTGAAGCTTGCATGTATTTTAGATTCAACAGTTACAGGTGACTGAGGAAACACCACTAGGTGAAAAGCTATAGAAAAGTGAAAAGCTGAGAGCAGTGAAAGAAACTTAGGGTCAGAGTCGGGGGGGAGATGTGGTGGCAATCAGCACAATTAAAACGGAGTCTTTATTTAAGAAAACCTATAATATTACAGACTTGAGGAGTTTACTCCCTCTTTCTGCTTTGCTGCACCTCCTTCTTTTATCTGTTTTCTATAAATCTCTTCTTGCAGATTCTAGTGAACAGGAACTCCAGGAGCAGACTTATTTTTGCTCTGGCTGTATAGCAATAAGACTAGCAATGTGAATTGTCAGTCACATCAGGCTATTGCGGTAATCCTTTGTACGAGGAAATCGGACCATTTTTATAGGTCACATCACTTTTTTAAAAATGTAACCCAAGCAACACACCTAAGCAACTGTTTTATTGTAGCACGAAAGCACAGATCTAAAGCCATTAAACCAAAATGACAGTTCAGGGGATGGAACACAGTCAGATAGCGTCTGGAAACAAAAGATGATTTCTCCCGCGCTGTCTTTAATTATGAAGCATCAGTCTAAAACCTTTTGTAGCAAGTTCAATAAGAAAACCTAGAGGGATTAGCAATTAGCACCATCAGGGTCCTTTTAAACACTGCATCATCCACACGGTGCCTTTTGGGGATCAGAGAGGGAAATCTGAGTTCTTGTTCATTGTTGGTGTCCCAAGTGGGGAAATTAGCAAGCAACACATACTCATCATCAGCACCAGCACTTCACAACAAGCCAACCTAATAGCCCACTCACTGAGATGACACAATATGCCAGCAAGAGTCTGCTCTTGGAAGAAACAGTTGCTGTGGCTGCTGCTGTTGCTGCTATCCTGTTAAAACAACTCGCAAGGATGAGAAAGAGCAAAATAATCCAACACACACAGCAGCAAAACGGGATACGAGTCTATACCTTTGACCAAAGTTTTCTGGAACTTCACTGGTAAAGGTTTTATCCATACAGACAAACACATCTTCTCCTGTGCAAGATTTTATCTTTTTTGAATGTCAGATCCTAAAATTAGAAAACAAATTTGTCTTGGCCAATCCATGCTGATGGAAACATGAAAATTTTGATAATTGCATAACAAAGATGCAATTTAGGACTAGTCAAGATTCTAATATTTTTCTACTTTTCTAAGAGGGATTTATCAGAGGCTGAATCCTGTTTAGTCCCTTATTTGGACAGAAGAGGTTTTTTAAACAGTAGAAGTATTTCACAACTCTTGGTTTCTTCAAAATTATCAAATAGCTTTTAGGAGTCCAGGATTGCCGTGTTTCAAGTATTGAATACAGAGAAAATCAGGGTGGATACTCCACACCAGAGAAAGAAACAGGTGAGTCCCTGCAGTTCTAGGGCTGCCAAGGCCCCGTATGACAGCTGTGGTCGCATCTGAATTGGCAGGAGATTTTTGTAGCGCTGAATTGCAGAACTTCCAGCATGAAGACTGCTCTCACTACAAAGGGTCTTTCTCCTGACTTGCCCCTTTTACTCTGCTTCTACCCTACCTACAAAAGCAGTTCTTGGACCTTCTGGTTGATCTTGGTAGGAAAGCAAGACACCACATGTTTCACGTTATTTAAGCCACAACTATAGGAAATTATAGTGTTCTGAATCCAGCTGTCATCTGTAATTACACTTAGCAATCTTTCACATAAGTTTCTAGATATAGATTATCCTAAACTTTGAATCAAACAGATTAGGGATGGTAGAAATTGTTCCAGTGCAAGTGTTAGTTCTTTGCAATGTTATTTTCAGCCATGACATTTGAGATTGCTTTTGCTCTGGGACCATGACACATACTGTGAAAACTTTTTCTGAAGAGGGAGAGATGGAAAGAGAGTGGGAAAGTGACAGTTTTTCTAAGTTTACCTGTCTCCCAGACATGCACATTAGAAGCACTTTTACTTCTGTATTTCATAGGCAATGTCATTTTTTCATAATTGTCTGGTTTTGTTTCACAACTGAAAACACTGTGGCTGTAGCTGCAAGGCAGTGGGATATGTAGAATTAACTAGTGTGGAAAGTGGCTGGTGGAGAACAAATGCAGTGATGCTGAAATTAAATAAATGGGTGCAGGAAAGAGAAAATAAAATGAGAGTTAAAAACCCAGTAAATCTTGTACAGGAAGGCAGCAGGGCTACTGAGAGTGGGTCTAAATATTCCCTTATAACTTCTGTGATGACTGCAGATGGTGACAAGCTGACGTGGTTGCTCTCCTGACCTAGACATAAGCCGAATATTAAGGAGCATTCATAGAAATTGTCTTTCTCTTGAGGCTCTCGTCTGTCTCTCTGAATGCTTTGCCCCTTTCTCCTTCCTTCACTTTCTGTTCATACAGACAGAGATGATCCTCCGATGTCCCTCTGTAGAATGTCAGCCTCAAAAATTCAGCTTGAAAGTTTCTTTCCCCCCAAGCTGTTCTCTCTTCTGTCTCTGGGTGACATCTGGCGTATTGGCTGAGGTCTTCAGGCAGTTCGGTGGCAGCTCCAGACTTATCTAGGGCAGCTGGCTGGAGTGATCTAGTGTTCTATCCTCACTGAGTGCTGATTTCTTTAAGTCACCCTTGGCTTCTGGGAATTTTCAGAGCAGTTCTTTATTTGCGACTTGCTTGCACACAGTTGTTGGAGGAATGAAAGCAGATTTCTTAGAAACCCACAGTCTTCTTTAGTTCTTGAAATATACTCTCCTTCTCCATCCCCCAATAAACTAATAACTAAAGGGAAGAGACTTTCATCTTGGAAACAATGGTGCTTCTTTCGAATGACATGTTCTGTTTTGTACTGGAGAGTCAGTAGATATTCTCCACATTTGGAAAAGGGAAGAGTAAAACTGCCTTTGTTGACAGAAAAGAACATTTTCATCAGAAGTGAAGCAAATTTAGTATCCTTCTTATGTGGAAGACCTCAGAAAGAAGAATGTGTATAGATTAAATTTTTGTGATAATACAGAAGTTCTGCTGTCTTGCCAGATTGTCTCATGTTTTATCCCAGCTTACTATCACTATCACCTGGTCATCTGCTTGCTTCCTTGACGCAAATACCAGTGACAGTCTATTTGTATTCTTCCCTTAACTCCTTTTCCTCTGTATCAGACTATTTTTTAAATTTTTTTTTTAAATTTTGAATTGTTGTTTTGCCTTCACTCACAAGATCTTTCCCTATTCATCCACTCTGTCTCTTTGAGCTACCACAGCTGCTCTGTCCATGATGTTCCAAAAACTTATGTCTGCTGTTTACTCCTGCACCTCATGGCCCTTAGTCTATTCCATTTGAATTGACTTCTGAAACTAAAGCTCCTTGATTGTTTGCTTTAACTGGACAGGAAACAAAACAGTGACTGTTGTGAGCCCCAAATATCCCAAGGACTAGGCATCCAGCATTTTTCTTCTGCTGAGGTCCTAAATTCCAGCCAAAAAAAGATCTTTTCGTGCAGAAAATCAAAGTACAGAAGCATTCTCTTGACTATCTCATGTAATCTGGGATGGGGAGGGGGGCAACTGGCATAACATACAGCTTTGTCACCTCTGCCAGTTTTCCAGGAGCCAAGCATTTCTGTGCCCAGGGAAATTCTTTGGATGGATACACGTTTCAGACTGTTTCAAGGTATCTTTATCTTAAAAAAGATTTACTATTTTGAGGCAGACCCTCAGTTTATGACTTTCTTATAAACTCAGAGGATGAACTCAGGATTTAGCCATGGGGTTTAAGTAAACTTGCACAGCAAAATGTCCCTCTGCTGAGATGACCTCAGGTTCTGAAGGAATTTGGCCTTTAAGCAGAACTACAGTTACTTTATTGAACTCCAAAACATGCACAATAAACCTTTTCAGTATTTGTGAAGCATAGTCCGACAACCTACCTTAGGGTTTGTAGCATTTAGAGGACTGGTTAGTAGCAGAAAATCCACCAGCCAAGGTGCTCAGTTCTATTTAAAGCACATTTGTACTTTAACGAGACCCTGATCTCACATAGTGGACTAACTGTAAAGTTTTGGGTTTCCAGCCATTAAATATGGCTTGAACTGATATTTCTTCCCAGTAGCAACAGTGTCCTTTGTGTAAGAACTGGAGTCATTTGCCTACATCTCAGAGGGTACATGTTTAACGTCACCCAGCTAACTCACATTCAGGCCTGGCAGCCCTCAGCATTCCTCAGGACAATTCAGACACCCAAAGCATACCAGAAAGAAATCAGTTATGGGTACATCAGCCTTAAGCTCCGCCAGATGCCACAGCCCAAAATACAGGATATGTCTGCAAGCTGTATTTCTGTAATTGCTTAAGAGCACAGTATAGTGTTACCGTGTGCTCAGAGTGTGCACAATCGTTAGATGAGACATGACAAACTGCTCAGTCAGTCAGCCAGAGGTGTTAAGGGAGCTGACAATAGCATGCTTCAAAAGAAGCCAAAATCCTTGAGTGTCTAAAGTTATCTCTCTGTTAACAATGAAACCTCTCCAAAGGAGAGACTGGAGCTTTTGTAGGGTCCAAAGGTGAAGGAAAAGAACATTGGTAAAGGCAGTAAAAATATTAACTGGGAATAGAAGTGGAGGTTTAAATTGAACAAAAAGAAGTGCCAGTAATCCAGTTTACTGGTGACTTCCCTGGTAGTTGAGTTGATCAATGGAAAGTAAAATCTGCACTGCTATCGTCCTGCTTCAGTCTAGTGAAACTCTAGGCCTCTTGCTTCTACAGAGAGAAAATAATATTCCTGTTTAGGGAGCTCTGCTTTTACTCACTCTTACACACATGCTCTATTTTTAGAGCAAATTATATACCTTTAGTCAGAGAACAGCACCCAAACCCCATGTCTTCAAGTGCAGCTGGAAAGATGTTTTTGTTCTGAAAGGTGATAAAATCTGACTGAATCCCAAGGAGCTCGTTGTGCTTCCAGGAACAGTCTGTAGCCTGTTTTCACACATCATGCCACAACAATAAAAGAAGTCAATAAAGCAGCCAGCTGGGGAAGGAAAAGCAAGGCTTACAAGTGTGAGATAATGTGATTTATCACAGATGACATATGCAAAACAGCCGTCTTTAAAAATTAAAAAAATATATCAGAATAACTGAATGTCTGACACATTACCTTTATAAAAAGTATACCCCAGAAGAGAAAAAGATGGTATTTTTTGAAACATTGGTCAGTTGTCTCCTGAGAGGCAAAATCAAAATTTCCTTTCATTTTAGGTACTTCCCACAGTTATAGTACCACAGAAATTACAATTATTGGTTCTCCCCTTACAAAGGCCGATCACGAATATTTTAAAGGAACTAAACATTTTTCTGGTCTCAGCAAAAATGCTGCTCTTTTGTTTGCAAAAGATTCCCCAATACTAGTTTTTCTGCCTGTTCTTGTTACAAGTAGTTGAATTTAAAAAGTGCTTATTGAACAATTTTAAGCTCTTTTTCAGCTTTTAGCAAGTCTACTAATATTTTGTCCAAATACCTTGTGTTCTCTGGGCTTTTCTTATGTCACATCCACCATACCTCAGCTAGATAATTCCTGTGATTAGGAAATGGTCTTTAATAAATCTGTTTGTACCTGCTTGGGCTGCAGGGTAATGGCAGTGGGTTGGAGACCATTTTAGAATTACCTGTATTTTGATCTATGTACCACCTTCAGAAAAACTAAGGGACTCCTACAGTTGCCTGGCATGATGTATAGTCCCAGTTTTGACCTCCAAAAATGCTATTCACTCAAAGTAACTGTCTGTATGGGAAAGTTCCTAGCTGAAATATTTGCAGTCAGATCCCTATTTAGCTGATTTAATGTTTCCTGGCCAGGCTGAAGTGAGGTGTGGTTTTTTTCTTGTTGATTTTTTGTTTTGTTTTGTTTTTTTTTTTTTTTTTATCAGAAAAAAATCACTCTTACAGTTTTGCATAAATTCCTTCATATTTTCTTGTTCATGATTCCATTCGGATTCTGATTTCATGTGTTTTTTTTCTGAAAATCCGGTGCTCAGTTGTGCATGAACAGTATCAACAACAGAAATTGTATTACTTAAGGGAAATAATTTATTATGTGACATTTATGTAGTCTTTTCTCCTAAAGCATGATTTCATGCAAGTAGTGTGACAGATTTCAGCCACCAGTTGATGAAATACATATGAGACAGAAAACAGTGTTGGTTTTCTTGCTCCAGGGTTTTCACCAAATAGGAAAAAGGAGATTTTCATCAGCTCTCAGCAGTGGTAAGAGTTCATATCATCTTCAGAGAAGTCAAGCTGCTCTAAGAAAAAAATCAAAAATACCTAAACAGAGCTATTGTCATGCTGAAGGTGGCAATATTGGGTACAGACACCATCCAGCTCACTGCAAGCTAGCTCTAGGTCAGCAATCTTACTGAAGTTCAGGGCTTTCGATGGAAAGAGCAGTAGTGCATATTAGAGAAAAACGTCCAGGCTTGCTTTAAAATGCTCCTAAACTGAGGATCTGACATGGGCTGCAGTTGGCTGTGCTGAACTGTAACTACTTCAGGAGTATTAATAAGGTCAAAGCAGACATGAGAAACTAAAGTATGAGCTTCTGCAAAATGCTTTACCTCGCGGAGGTAGAAACTACTTCCCAAGACATGAAAAAAATGTAATGCATTATTAAACCTAGATCATACTGGTGAATGATGTTAGAACTACCAACTAATGCCAGTTGAGAGAAGTGGGTTCCTGGTATGGGTATTTGGATCCAACACACTTTTGTCTGGATTTATGAGATGAAGTAAAATGGAACAGGTAAGAACAATCCCTAGTGTTGGTGACTACTGTGCTCTCTCTTGTGACAAAAATATCTTCTGTTGGCACCTTTTATTGCAGTGCACCAGTCTGCATCTGTGACTTAGTCATGTACATGTGTAAATAGGAAGTTTGGTTACTTGACAACTTAATTGTCAGTCTGGTTTCCCAAGATTCTTAATACCCCACAGTGAACAGAGACATAAATTAATCCCTCTTATCGTTGTGTGTCAAAGGCACTGGAGAGCCACTGTGGTTTTATGAAATATTTCCTTAAGGCCAGGATAATGCCAGTCACTGGCATTCAAAAAATGGAAAGAACATTTTGATCTTGGCCAGAATGGCATTTTGGGAAAGTTATTTTCTTTGCAAGTCAGAAGCCATCAAGTGAACCAATAGACTCTTGTGTCACAGATCTCAAAAAACCAAAAATCAGTAGTTAGGGTGAACTAATTTATGGTACATTTGAAAACATGCTCAAACAAGGGTTAAGAAATAAATTTGCCAGTGTAAAGTAGGGATATTTGCTAGAGTTGCAGAAAATACACCTCCATATATTCAAATGTGCTTTGGAGAGAACTCCTAAATAGCTGTGCAAAACTCTGCATCTAAACTTATAAAATTATTCAGCATCAGTGTCTAGATTTGCCTACAACAAATATGGAATTATGGAATTATGGAATTTCCAGTCAAAAGGCTGTGTGGTCAAATACACCCTAAGAGCAACCATTTCACTAGAACATGGTCCTCAATGCCAGTTACAGAAGATATGTAAAAGTAAAATACATCTACAAACACAGAAAATCCATGATGTGATTTGCTGAAAGAACTGACAGACTTGAACACTGAAGGTCTGAATTTGTCTCAGGGATTTGAGGACATGTCCATTACTAAAGCCAAAGGAGAAACCTACTTTCTTTACACACGAGTCTACCTTTTCTTCAGGAGCTCTACCAAGTCCTTCATGAGACGCTGCTGTAAAATTTATCTTTACTTTTTCTGGATGAGGATATTCATTTTTATGAAAGACAGGTCTGTTTCCTTCTCAGCTATACTTCAACACCAGGTACAGTAGCAAATACTCTTCATCAGTAGGAAAATAAAATATAAAACAGGTTTATCAGTCAGTCAATTTTAAATTAAAAATATAACAATCAAACATCTCCAGGTTTTGGGGTGGGTTGTTTTTTTTTTTTTTTTTTTGCATTAATCAGCAGCAAGTGGAACAGCAAGTAATGAGCCAGAAACACTTATGGCAAATGAAGACATTTAGAATTCAGTACAGTGAAGATCTCATTTCAAAACCCCACTAAGTTTCAAAAAATCCCTACTGTCTAACCAGATAACTTTGAGGGATAAGAATTACTATCCTCAACACTGTCTTAGCTGTCTCAGAAGCAACAGATGCTTCAGAAGTTATTACCTGCTAAGTGGAAAATTACAGACCAGATGGAGCTAATTAATTTGCAATTAAAAAATTGCCACAAACCAAATAATATAATTAATTTTCTGCAAGATATGGTTATGCAAAAGATTGGTCTGGCACTTCTAAGAAGTCCAAAACATTCATAGCAGTTATATAAACTGATGGATGCTATAGAGCTGGATAAGCACCTACAAATTCCAACATGTAGCAAACTTGGGTGGGAAATTGCAAATCTAGACAATAAACTTTCAAAAAGATCTGAAACTTTTTGATCTCAGCCGAAACCTCTGCTTGGAGACACACACACAAAAAAAAAAAAGAAAAAAAGTAAGACCTTGTCTTTGCAATGCTCCAAATCTAGTTACAGAATTATTTTTCCAACTTGGAATGTGCATTTCTACAATTTACGTGAAGCTCTGAACCACGCAGGAGTCTGTGCTTCCCTGTGAGACCCCTATTGCTCTTGCTTTGACTCCTCAGTATATTAAAAAAAATTCTTGCTGTAGATATGCATAGCAAATAAACTCCTGATTGGAGAAGGGGACTCAACCTCCTGAATTTCATTAATGAAAGTAGAGCTATTCAGAGATCTTTTCAGGATCTTTTCAAGATCAAGCCTTGCTGTATAGCTTTAAAAAAGGTATTTTTGTCCCCTTGATTTTTGGTTGGTTTGGATACTTTTCATACAGGAAAAGAAAAAATTAGTCATGATTGTGAAGCTGTGTAATACCTTATGGGATAGAAGGACAAAATATTTAAGCTATTTCTCCTGAGAACAACATTTCACATCACTCACCACTTCTCTCACCCTACTTTTTTGCACAGCTGTGCAGCTGCTGTGGACTCTGCTACTTTGTGGGCGCTGGCAAATTCATGCTGTCACACCAGGGGTTTTGGGGTGGTTCTGGGGAAATCCAGAGACTGATCACAAGGCACCATACATAGTAAGTGCATCTAACAAAGGAGAAGAAGAGATGTGAAAGGCTAACTTGGAAACCCTTCAACCTTGGAAACCCTAGACTCTTTTTTTGATTAAAACATTTCCACAGAAATCAGTAGGACCTGGCATAACCTCTGGATATTGCGAAAAGTGGGAGAGAATCTGAATAGCAAAAAACCAAACCAAACCAAAAAACCACCCCTAAACTAGCAGAAATTCCTGAATTAGGGATCCCATGTTAACAAAATTTGTAAAATTACTCTAAGATTCTTAAAGCTGTAAGAATGAGATCTTAGCAAAATGCAGAGTAATGGAGGTATGGTCACACTGTTATCTGCTGTAATTACTTGTATAAATTTCAATCACTTCATAGATAATTCAATTGCTCTCCACTTCTGTGTTCTGAATGGCAGGATGATGAGAGCCTTGTTAGTGCATAAACGTCTATGCAAGAAGCTCTTGAAAACTGTGCAGCATGTCACACTTCATGTTTTTGTATTTGCAATTTATTTTGTGCTTTCTTTGAATAGCACAATGGCACCAAATAGTAGCCAAGAATTCTGTGTTCTGCTGCTTCAGGGCTATTACAAACTGACCCTACCAAAGAGAAATATGTATGGGTCAATCCACTCTCTTGCATCCTTTGTAATGTTGTTCTTAAAAAACCAGGACAGTTAACTGTCACCTTAATCTTGATTTTCTTTCTTCCTAAATCCTGATCAGAGGTTGTGGTCTAATGACAGTCTAAATCTTCTTGGGAAATACCAACGAGTATTTGCAAGGGTGGGAAAAGGCCTGAGCCAGAGACACAAAATAACTATTTTATAGAAGTCTTCCCCTAGAAGAGGTACTTGAGGGACTTTTCAAGCACAGAACCTTGCTTACAGGGAACTGGTAAAAAGCTGAGAAAAAGCTGAGAGAAGATTTAAAGTATTAGGGACCACAGGATCTTAGAATCACAGTGTAACTAGGCATAAAGATGTCTCAAACTAAATTTCCCAAATCTGAAATGTTTGCGCTTATCGACTGCTTTTGAAAATGTTGTGATGTCTGAAGTCCTCTCCGTCTGCCTGATCCTTTAATGAAATAATAGAGAGGATCTCTGCCTCATGGTGGTATGTTTATACTCTCAAATACAGTTTAAATAGATGGGAATTAGATACAGTATAACAAGGGAAACCTCTGCAAATTTGCATAGTGCTCTTTATGGCTATTCAGAAGCATTATTTTTTTTTTTTTTAATCTGGTATTTGCAAGAACATTTAAGATGTTTTAATCATTATTTTAGTCTTAGTAATCAGGTGCTGTAAATATTAATTTTCTTATTTAAAAGTAAAAAAGAAAATACCATAAAGCTTATTTCCAGACACTATCTAGTGAATCCAAGGAATAATCTCAGATAGAAACTGATGAATAAATATCAGAATAAATAGAAATATTGCATTAATTTTAATTGTGTATGCTTCTTCTCTCACTTTAAGTTTTGGGGAATTTTTTTTATTCACTTTCCCACGTGCAAGAAAAAGGGAGAATTCTGATCGGAGTAATTTTAGAGGATTTAGTTGAGGATTTATCCTCTAACACATCCTCAGCTAACAGAACCATCGGGGGTGGCCTCTGAGTAAGCCCAGTAACACTCTGAGTCTCATCGAGGAACTCAATGATAGAGCAAACTGAACAGACATCTGTACCCACCCTGATGTTTCTGGACTCCAGAAAAAAAGAAAAAAACACTCAACCCCAGCTTTCTAAAAGCTTTTAGGAAATATTTGGACTATGTGTAACCTTTTAAAAACATTTGGAGAAGTCTTGCTACAACTAAGCCTTGATCAGTTTTTCAAGATATCTACTGATGAGACTGGGCAGCTCAGCACAAGTTCTCTTATTCCCTCTTTTCATTTTTTAGGTGACCACTTGACAGCACTCTTGCTGGCAGTCTGTGATGTGGTGGTTATTAGCGGACACTGATGAGCCCTTTTGCTCAGGACTTCCCAGCTGAAACAATGTTAAACAGAAGAAAAAGAAAGAGGTTAATTATTTCCAGAAGTGGGAAGAGAAAATATATTCCCGAGTTTTTGGTTTATGATCTTCTGTAGTAATTTAGGTGCATTAAATACATACATTGAAGGTCATGCCTGCTTACTCATAATTTTGATAAGAAAGCATACCCAGAAAGTCAATGACGAATAGAGTTGTACCACAGGATCAGGGAAATACTTCTTGAGAGGGGGCTCTAGAGGTCAATTAGTCTACCAACAACCCACTTAGAGCAGGAATACTGTCAACACAAATCCGTGGGATCTGACGAAATCCATCTGCAAGTCCTGAGGGAACTGGTGAATGAAGCTGCTAAACCGCTTTCCATTCATTATATTTGAAAAGTTACGATCTGGCCCTCTCTAGGGTTATACTGAGTGCTCAGCTATGTTCACTTTATTGATATTATTAGCACAGAACTGCCTACTGATAAGATATTTAACTTAAAGTACTGATTCATTTCTCTAGATGGAAAAACAGTCAAAATGGATTTACATTATAGAAATTGGTAAGGAAAAACATAGGAATAGAACTGCGGCTAAGTAATAAGGCATTTTTTTTCCTGGCTGGTGCTGATTTCCCTTATGACTCTCCTCACCGTGCCATAATTATGAAAGTAATGTCCATCTTCAATCTGTAAAAGGTCAGTGTGTCCGGGTGAGGAATGCACTAAAGTGAAGTTGTTCTACATTTATTATCGAGCTTCCCAAGGAGTTAACCGATAGGATCCAAGCATGATCCTGAAGTCAAAGGCAAACCTAAGCTCAGTGTTTACTCCTATATATTGCAGGTTGTCACAGACTTGCACCTCCGGGATTTTTGTTCTGTTTGAAACTGTTCAATGTGTCCAAGAGTTATCCCAGCTCAGCCATAACTTCATATTGTCCCTGTGTAAGGACATGGCAGTAGAATCTACAGGTAGACCTGAGCTCCCTAATTTGGTGATCCCTCCAGGCTCTGCAAAGAGAACCTTCACAGATATTTGGATACCATCTGGGCATAATGTGCCTTTGGACAAAGCGGTATTTATTGGTCATCTGTACAGAGAAGCAATGTTCCTGCCTGAAAATATCATTTTGTTAGAGTCCTGGCACTTGGAAAGCACAGTTACTATGGTACTTCCCTAAATCTATGAAGGTGCCTGTGTCTGTCTTCCCTTCTCTCTCTGGCTCTCCTGCAGTTTCTTTCAAACCAGTCCTTCTCATAATCCATTTGATCAGCAGCCCAAGGCCGGGAGATGTTTGATTATTTCTGTTAAGGTGTTTACCTCAGGGTACTGCCTCATTCAGTTTGTGAATGACCGTTTAAAACCTTTAAAGTAAGAACCCGAAGTAATATTTTAACCTATTCCTCTTCTTAAAAGTCACTCTCTAGGGAAATTAGCTGTGGCAATTACATGTGGCAACTGCTCTACTCTACGGTCAAACATCCCAAAGGATTCTTGCAGTCAAAACTGCATTCTCAAATGTCAAAAACTGCTAAACAGGCAATGTTTCTATAACTATAGAAATCATCATATAATCATAATTGGTTTATTTTATGTACGTAAACCCAAGAAGTTTTCAGATATTACAATTTCCAGAAAAGTTGAGGTTAGTTTTTTAGGAAGTATGCATATAGATGATTTTGGATAAAATGGTATATCAAAAAATATACTCTTATAAAGTCCAAACAAATAGAAATTTTCAGAATTTGACTCTTGCTATTATGTTTTGCTGTATACTATTACTTCTTAGACAAATATCAGAGGAAACACAGTTAGGGAATGGTACAGTGTTGGAGCAGAGACTCTTCACTCTCTCCAGCTATAAAAATTATTTTAATAAGGATAATATTTTACTTGTGGGAGCATGCAGAGTGGATTTTGATGCATTACAAGGCTTAATTGAGTGGGTTTTGGCATGTGGGCAGGTTGAATTGGGAGAAGGAAGAGGCATTAATGTTGTACAAAGTATTCCTATGGTTTTTGTTGCAATTTATTATTTATCACCTGCTACATACAGAAAGGCTTTTTCCTATTCCACCTGGTTTTGCCATGTACTAGTCATCACCCTCCAGGTCTACAATTGTTCATACAATATTAACATTCATGATCTTGCCAAGATGTTTAGAACAAGAAGTTGGGATGCACTTACACACTTGTACACACAAGGGATGGCATATTTTTAGATCATAGAGGCACTACCCCTAGCATACGAATGCACTACGTAAGCAGAATTTGAAAGATTAACAAAACTGGAGGACTTGGCTACAGCTGACTGCATGAATGAAAGGTTAAGTAAAGCCTTTCCAGCAATACTTCTCAGCATAATTGCTCAATGCACTGCATTCCACTGGATGTGGATGGTTTGAGCAAGGCTGTTTCTGAATTGGGCCTGTAGTTGTAGCTCCAGGTGATTTTTCTTTAATAGAAGACAGGATCTTTACAGAAGCCACAGATATGCTATACGATTGTCTTTAAAACTGTATCTTCTATTTGGGGGCAGAGGTATAAGCCAGATATTTTATAGCAGGGAGAAACATATCTGCTCTTTGTCTTAGAGAAACTTAGGTGAGCACTGTTGCAGTTACAGCAAATATTATTTTTCTCATGTTTTACAATATAAAATGGAATAACTGGATGAACAGCCTCATTTCAAGCACTTTCTGTTAACTGGTGAGAAATGTCAACATACATAACCTAGGGAACCATGTTATTGGTGCGTGTTACAAAGACGTTTGGTTTCTGGCAGATGCTAACTGATTCGTTGCAACTTTTGTTGTCTGTATCTTCATAACACCAGAAACAGTCCGCTTCCTGAACAATTTTCAGTATAAAAGAACTAAAATTAGCATATAATTTGGATAAAGGTAAACACTGAGTATCAACAGAGATCAACACAGGAATATTAGCTTGAACTACTGGATTGGATATAAAGGGAAGAAAAATTAGACCGTATTTAATAAAAAAATACACTCTAATAGTGAATTTTTGTTAGACTGTGGGGTAGTCACCTGGGGCAGTGGTGGAACCTATACCAGACATTCACAAGTAGCCAGGACAAAGTAGCAGAAATAAAACTATATTGCAAACTTTCAGTACTTCCAGGGGGCCTATAAGCGAGGTAGGGACAAACTCTATGGCAGGGTCTGTTGTGACAGGGCAAGGGCTAATGCTTTTAAACTAAAAGAGGGTAGATTAAGGTTAGATATAAAGAAGACAGCTTTTACAATGAGGATGGTGAAACACCAGCCCAGTACTGTTTTCAACTGCTGGCCATTTTCTGTTGCAATTGCTCTCCTACCCTTGTGACCTTGGCAGGCAGTGAACGCTTTTGAGGAGCTAATCAGTCTTTTATAGAAATTTGCTGAAGAGGCATGGGAGTAGCACCTCATCAGAGAATGCTAGATGGGCAGAACATACTACTTTATGATACTATTTTCATAGTTCTTTTGACACACACAGATCTTTGTCCTCATAGTTGATACAAATAAATACAAGCAAAAGTGATTTATATTTAACTACAATGCTTTCTACAGCTTGGCTGAGTATAAAAGTTTTTCAAAAATAGAGCCCCCAAATAAGGTCTCTAAGGAAACATTTACAAAATAAGATAACAACAACAACAACAACAAAAAAAAAAGCCACAACACAATTACTTAGCAAACTGAGTTCCAATTTAATCATTCATGCTATTCTTCTATGCCATTAGTTGAGATGAGGAAGCGGGTAGTGTTTCACAAAAACCTTCTAAATGTATGCTTTGAGCTTTTTCAAATGTTTCAGCTTTCTGTGTGGGTCAACAGAATTACTGCTTTGAGGATGAGCTTTCTCATCCTAGAAATAATCTTTTGATTTATTAACCATTCAAGCTAACTCCCAACTGTAACTTCTGTAATTCATTAGAGCTGTAATTTTCTCCATGATTTGTCCCAGCACATACTTTAAAATTTCACTCTTTTCCCCTTGGTTCACACTCTGTTGAAGTAAATAACTTTTATATTTCCTTAACCTTTTTTTGTGTGTCTATACTTGTATAAATAAACACAAAGAGAGAATGAAACCACCTGTCATCTGAGTCTAATCATCATCAATATGCAAAGTATATAGACTAATTTATCCACATTTTTCCATTAAAAAACCCTAAAGATCTACTCTCTCTATTTTATTGGTGCAGAAAAGATGTGTCAGGTAACAAATCTCGCTATAGCCAGTCCTAGTCTCCCTGTTTTGACTTCTAAACAACATTCCTTGTCTTTTAACATTAAATACACAATGTCATGCTGTTCCCAACTGGCGCTACAGAGACGCTATCATTTGTTTTGAACAAGGGGAGCATGGTAGCTGGTTAAGAGTCTGAGATTACTGGTCTACCATGCATAATATTCTGGTACCAGAAATGAACATGATTGACCTCTCCTGACCAACTGTTCCTTATGATATAATGGGTTAATTATGTGATGTCCAGAATGATGCAGGAGAAGAGCAAGAGTAGATTAATTTTTTCTTCCTATAGTATATTTTGATACTTCAAGGAGAAAACATAACTGGAAACCATATTTTTATGCCATTTGAAACAATTATGAATTCAGTAGGGACTTCTAGGACAGGAAAACAGGTGTGGAATAAGACTTCGTATAGAGGAACAAGATAAGAGGAACACAATTATTTGTTGACAATCCAACTCTTTTTTGCCCACTAAAGAAATACAAAATGAAATAGGAAGTTTTATTGCATTTTATTACCCTTGAGACTGCAAGAGGTCACACCAAGCCTAGTAGCTCTGCCACAATAAACCTTGCTGTGTCCTAGTTTTCTGATTCATCTAAATAAAACAGTTATTCTTATGAAGTTTAGGATGGATCGATGTCCATTAAGAAGAACTTTCCATCAGCCTTACCAGTGTAGTGTGTTATTGATGATCCTTGTCACTGTTTTCTTTCAGCCCCTTGGCAATTGGCTGTTCCCTGGCCTGTCAGTTTATGGGCAGTGTAACACAAGTGTTAGGATAAGTATAAAGAGGGAACGCAAAAATCGGGGTGTGGAAGGCCCTGAAGAAAACGGTGGCAGGGAGAAACTAATGAGAACAGCAGGAGCTGGTAGTAACAACACCAGCAGGTCATCAAGATCCCAGCAAAGGGGAGAGAAGAGAACAGGATAAACATGGCTCACAGCAGTGGATAGGATGGAGAGACTAATCACTCCCTAAGTAGGGAGTAACCCCTGAATGCATGTGAGCACCAACCTAAAAACAGCAGGAGAGATTGTGAAGTCGTACTAGCTGACATCCCTTGTTGTCTGTTCCATCATAAGAAAGGCTGTATTGATCACTTGGATACAATCTCCTTGCTTTCCTGATGCTGGACAGGCTATTTGAATGCCTGTGTAGAGTTGGAAGCACGTGGGTATAAATGTATGAACAGTAGCTAGTGAAATCAGTTTTGTTTCAAAATGAAATGATCCTCTCCTGCTACACTATTGCTAATTGAGTTTTGCTACCTTGCTACAATGCTGCATCACAGTTTCCTACAGGTCAATAGCTGTCAAAATACAGTAATATAGCTCGGCAGTGCATGTCATTAAGATGGAGGGCTGGGCAAAGAAAACTACCCCACAGAATCAAAAAAAATACCAGTAACAAAGGTGTGAGTTCATTGTTTGTGCTCTACAGCATCACTAAACTGTTTTCTTTCTCTCCATGTTGAGCTCTCTTCTACTTTTCATTTTCTAATGGGCAGGCAGTATGTCACTCACAATCAAGTCACGTTTGGGGATGGATGCCAAACATGCTTTTTGTCCAAGAACCGGTACGGAATAAGTTAAGAGTCTTAAATATAATTATATTAATATAAAAGCTTTTCATTCCCATTTAGATTTGCTCCTCGTTTTTCAAATGTTGTTCACAACAATCAATTTGTGTCTTGATCATTTGAACTAATTCATCTGAGATTGTAAATAATAATAAAAAACAGTGGCATAAATGACACATTCTTTACCAGGTTTACTATTACAACACATTTGTCTAAATGGGCTTCTTTGTATTATCAATTTTCTGTCATTGCATTTTCTAAAAACAGAACGATGATTTCTTTCATTTTTCTCATCATCTGATCTTGCATTATAGCTCTCTGAAACTGAAAGTGCATTGTACTATGGATCTCTGTACTTCCCTATATTGCTGTGGTAACATGCAGCTTTCGTTTGCAGCTGAGACTTCTAACACACTGGTTTTCACTAAGCTGTATAGAATTGTTCCATAGGTTGGCAGAGCCACATAGCAGGTCCGAATCAGCTAGATGGAGGTTGAAAGAAATAAAGATGAAATGAGGAATAAAAGGCACCAGGAGAGGAGAAATATTAGGATTGAAGATTAGGACATGTCTATTGCATATAGAAAATATTGCAATAGACAACAGAGCTGAGGACTCATTGTCCTGCAATTTCTTACTCTACCATTGATTTGCTGTGTGAGTGTCTTAAACCCCACATGGATGCTGGTAGGAAAGGATGCCAGATTTTATTTTTAATATCTCCCTTACAATTCATACTGGGGGGAGGGACAACCAAAATCCATGTCTCAAAACGACAGGTGTATAAGCCAGTTATATACAGCTTTGCTTGTCTTCTAACTTAGTGTGAAGACCCAGAAAACTTAAACTTGGTATACAAGAAAGTTGTACACACGGATTCCTAAAATGCTATTGAAAATATTGGTCTTATCCTATACTGAATAAGATTGGTCCCTGGAACATCTGAACTTCATAGGTAGTTTTTAATATTAAAAATGTAGAAAATATTTACATGTAATGACACTTACTAAAGTTTTCTTTTTTTTTTTTTTTTTTCATTTTATGCATGAAAATGTTCTCTGACTTTTTATTGCCTTCTTAGCTCTTAAGATTTATCTCAAAAAGAGATCTTGTCATGCAAACTCAGTCAATACACTGGGAAAACCCTCAACTGAGATTTGTAACTGTCACAATCAACCTTCTAAATAAAAAATTGATAGGAAAATGGTTAGCCAGAAGAAGAATGTCAAATGAGGAATGAAAAAATTCCTGTTCAAACAGCGGAAGAACACATAAATCAGTCCTTTTGTGTGCTTTTCCTCAGGTCTAGTGCATACTACCATCTAGTGGCTCTGAATATAACACAGAAAATTACACCTATAATTTGTGCCGGTGTCTGAAGCTGAAAATCCTCAAATAATTTTTACAGGAACCATTATCGGTAACGTAACATTTCCTCCAGCATTACAATCCATCAGAATTACATGTGAGATTGCACACTGGCTTGGCCTTGACTAATATGGAAGTGCCCTGCCAGAACACAAGGCAATGGAGGCAAGAGATAAATATTCCCTAATCCCATTCTTCTCTCTCTTGGCATGGAGCGCCACTGGAACAGAATATAGAGTACCAATCTGCAGAGTGGAAGAACTTCTGCCTTCAGTAAACAGGATTGTAGACACTTTTGAAATTAGCTCTAATATTGTGTGAATTTGCCTCTACCTCAGATGAAATATTTTTTAAAAAACATTTCTCTGGTATTCAGTGGTAGATCTTTCTGCTGTAGTACAAGGTAGTAGGTGAAAAAACATGTTGCAGTGTGATGTCTGAAATTATGGACTTCAAGACCTGAGGTAAATGGCAACTCTTTGGAATCAGGCTAACCAAATCTGCAAATCTGAGCATAACCTAAAGCTTATGATCTCTTTAGATTCTGAAATTCTTTCATGATGAGTAAAATTTTACATAACAGCTATAGATGTTTCCCTGTGGAGAAGCTGTTCTTGAAGTCTGATTGTGAATTCAACAACGCAAAGTTATCCCATTAGACCAGATGCTGAACTGTGCATCTGGAAGTCATGACACAGAAGATGGGGACAAGAAAAGACTCATAGACTACATGATGCATTCTTGTTCTACCAGTCAAGTGATAAATTGTGATTTCTTCTTGTCATTTCAGGCTACATTGGATACCAGTAATGCCTTACTCAAGAGACAAGTCTAGAAGAGTGACTGGAGACATTTTTCCCCTTTCCATGTAGTCCAAGACCAGGAGTTGGCTTGACAGGTGAAATTCACATACATATTGATATATAACCAATCATGAAGGTAGGAAGGACTCTGAACAATAACTAGGGAGCAGAAAATAAAGAAAAAAGAAGAGAAGAGGAAAATATGAAAAAAAAAAAAGAAGACCTAGTTGTCTTTCTCTTGTCTGTGTGCACATTTGCCAACTAGTTAAGGATTAATAGGTTGTTCATAACACTTCCAACAAGATCAAACCCTCTTCTGTAATACAGCAAAGTCACACAAAATTATTCTGATTTATATTTATTAAAGATTTTTCTCAAACAAATTATCAAAACATTAAAATAAAACTCCAAGCCCCTCTCCTAGCATTATGGATGTGTTTTATGCTGTGGAACAGCTCTTGCCTACAGCTGTTTGCCTGTGGGAATCACAAGCTGTGCCTGGACACGCCAGCCTTTATTTTCATTAATAGCCAATACTCCCTGTGGTGATAATGGAATCCAAAAAAAGAAGTCAGATGCTCTTGAAGGCTTTATCAGCCGGCTTTTCAGAAAGCAATTTTGGAGAGAATATTCCTATCAGGATCACATGTAGATTTGTGAAACAAAGGTATTTTCCGGCAACACCACTGTTCCGCATTACCTTTATCTCATTTTTTACAGCTTCCACAGTAGATGCTTTGAGCAGTGCCAGATATCTCACTGGTTCTTCACAGAAAACACAGTTTAGGAAAAGTGTTATTATGGCATTTTAGCCAATATTCTCTCTTTCTTTCCAATTTTAATTTTGGTCCATTTCAGTACACTCAAAAGAGTTTAATAATTGATGGAAGTTGTGACAATACATTTAGTTTCTACATCTATTCATATTAATAGTAGCCAAAATCAGCCATTTAAACTTTTTTTTTAAGTCTTGGAAGTTTCTTACTGTAAGGTTATTGCACAAAGGAAAACATAAGCTTTGGATAGAATAATTACTAGAATTAAGAAAGAGTAATTACTAGAAGAAAATAAATTATTTTGCTACTGTGTTTGTCAATCATGAAAGTAATGTTAAGCATACCTTTTTTTTAAGAGAGAAGCAGTTGGAGTGAAGAAAATCTAGAACTTGAGGAATTAAAATAATATATAGAGAGTGAAAGAGCTCATTTGTTTATCTTCTGAGGGAAAAAATTGAGAGGTGATCAATAACTGTAAAGCACCTTCACTGACAGAAAAGTACTAGCTTTGAAGAATGTCTATAGCATAGTACAGACATGTGCAATGAGTAATTATGCCTATGATTTTAAGGATTAAAATTGGAGATGTGGTCTGCATCTTGTTGGAGGGTAATTAACCATTGGAAAACATCGCTTAGGAAAATTGTCCACTCTTCACTTCTTCAATGTAGTCACAACTTACTGGGCTGCAATCAGGAATGACAGATTGGAATCCAGTGGTATAGTAGACAAGAGGTACAATTCAGATGATAAAATCATATTTTATTGACCTTAAAAATCAATAAAAGGCTTGTAATCTTAAGTCCTAAGTATCATAAAGAAAACTGATCATTCAAATCTGATTTTTCTGTGTTACAGTGGATCTTCATATTGAGAAAAAGCATCAGAATAATGTAGTGCAAAAGGAAAATTCTCTTCTGCTGCTTCTTATGCTTGTCTCTATATGGTCACAAGCATGGGGTTTGTCATCATATCCACTTCTTCATTACGTATAACAGTTCTGGATTTCATAGAATCATTGAATGGTTCTGTTTGGAAGGGACCTGAAAGATCATTGAGTTCCAACCCCCCTGCCATGGGCAGGGACACCTCCCACTAGACCAGGTTGCTCAAAGCCCCATCCAGCCTGGCCTTGATTTGCCCCAGAAACAGTTGCTTACAGCCAAACTGGAATTAAGTGCAGTGCTCCCAGTCACTAGATTCCCAATTTGTGCACAGTTCTTAGTAGTTCACAGTTACACCCTGACAAGATGGGGAAGGGGAGCAGGAGGGGAGGGCAAGTGTTGACTAATTAAGTGTGCAACAGTAGTATTTGCTTCTGATACTGTTGCTTCAGGCTGTATCATGGAATTGTGCTGCATTTTCATTCCAGCAGCCACGAAATTGCTGTCCTCTACTACCTCATTGATGGAGTACTGATCTGTTAGATAACTCTGTTCACAGTACAAAAGGACCCTGGATAAGCAGATATCAACTATCTGCTCCCTTTTGTATCACTATTTTACCAACAGTATAAGAATTTACATATGGTAACACAAGTTTTGGGTGGGGGATGCTGCCTATGTCTGCAAATGTATGAATGCTTCTCTTTAAGCCTCACAGAAATCTGTCTGGGATGCTCAGAAACAATTACTTTGTGGGGAGAAAAGGTATTCCTGATTTCATTCCTCAGGAGAGAGGGAGAGATGACATGTAAAGATAATCAAATAGAGAATGATCAGCCAATATTAGCATCCTGAATAATAACAGAGAGATTGGCCGCAGAGATTTAAACACTTCAACACACCCTGGAAAGGAAAATCCGTTTTTTCTGATGACAATTATTGAAGTCGAGCTATTGCAAAACATAGTCTGCAGAATGAATGAGTGAGTACAACACAGGAGTGAAAAATACCTTAGCATGCAATCTGAAATGTTCAGATGCTCTTTTGGGGCACATCTTGTTACCCAGCAGTTCAGCAGATATCTGTAATACTAGTCTTAAACATGAACGTCAAGATCTGTTTCTAACCTATTTACCCTGATAGCAATCAGTTATTCTTCAGTGACTTCTTTTGTAAGCTGCTTTGCCCTATTGTAAGCATGAAAAATGTTTTGCAAGATCATGTTGTTCACATTCTGCTTAGTACAAACCTATAGTGTCTTACACACAAGAAGTGAATTCTTGTGTAAATTCTTGTTTAGACAGCCACCACACCAAAGCCAAATGGTCAGTTCAGGGCACTTTTTAGACATTTAGGTTTTGGGGTTTTGTTTGTAGCATAGATAAAGGTGTCAGGCATTGATCATCCTTTAAAAAATTAAACAAACAAAAAAACCCAACCAGAAATGTTAGACTTGAAATAACTTGAACCTTCATTGACAGCTGCACCCATTTCTTCAGTATTCATCCACTTTGAAAGTAAGGTATATGGCCAGTTTGGAATTTGAGCAGAACCTTCTTTGCTTTTGGCCCCAACTACATGTCACAAAGTAAGTCAGCCAGAAAATTGAAATAAAGAAGATTTTGCCTTGGCTGCAAAAGATTATTCAAGCAAATACGGTGGCAGTAAAAATGCTTTATCTTTAGCCAGGGCAACGGGGCCATAACTGAGCATCCACCAAAGACGAAATGTATTTTGAGTCTAACAGCTGAATTCTATCTGCCAAGTCTGTAAAAATCTTGCCAATATATATTTGGTTTTAACTCATTATGAATATCACAAAATATCCCTAAAAATCACCTCATCAATAGCCTCTTTGATATCATATCCTAGAATTATATAAATCATCCAGATATAGACAGGGGTCTTAATTGTCTAAAACCCCTGGCTAATCACAAATGGTTGGTATGTTTAGATTAATATTTTTTCCTGCATTTCTCAGTTGGTTTAGTCAATTCCCACAAGCAAATGCCATCACAAGGACCCTCATTAATGGGACACTTTTGCATGATATTGCAAGATATTCATGTTTAATTTGGGGAAAATAAGTAATGTTATGTTTCTTCAGTTTCTATAACGAGGACAATTTTTGGCCATCCATAAACACCTCAGGACTGAAGAGGGGTGTGGAGGTCCATTATGCCACTCCTTCTGTCTTGAGTTAGACATAGTGATGTGGTAGAGAGTGATTTTCTGCTGCCTACCTTTCTTTTCTCCGACTCATTGTCTTTGGTCTTGGCTTTTGCAATGTCATTTTCAGTTAGTGGCAGTAAAGATTTTTTTCAGCTTTCTAAGCTTTATTGCCAAATTGATGTAGCCTTGCAACGTCTCAGTACATTCTGGAATTTTACCACAGGTATTTAAGAGAGCTAAGGTTAGTTTTATATAAAAGATAATGATTCATAAAGAGTATGAATGAATTTCGTATATAAAAGCTATGTGTATAAAAATAGCTGATTAACTGATTAAGAGAATTTTTGAAACAATATGATTTTGCTAGTTTTAGTGTCATCTTTATTGTTCTGGTGGTTGTCTGTCTGGTAACTCATACAAGAACAGAGATAACCCTGCCTTGTCAGGAGTTTAATTATTTTCTCATCCATACCTGGTTTTGAAGCTTACCAGAGCAAAGTGTTGTGGGCAGCACCATTATCACTGCAGCTCCAAATACAGTAGTCCTGATTCCTATTGTAATGCAATTAATCTTCTGCTTCACATTAATGGATGGACAAGCATATTTACTGCAGCATAAAATCCTAATTATTTCCTGAACAGATGCATAAAGGGAATTTAAATTAATGGCAAGTGACAAATGTGATAAATGTAGATAACATCTTTAAACACTAAGATTCTGCATTGCAGACATTTTTTCAATACTCACAGTTTCTAAAACTTCACAGGAGGTGATTTCCTCTTGCAGGGAAGCTTTTTCTCAGGCAGATGTTTCAGGGACCCAGTCACTCCCCCCAAGGACACCCCTGCCCAGCAGCCATGACCGAGTTGTGCTCTGTTCACCAAAATTGCAGTCCTTGTTTCTCCAGTAAAGTGTTCAGATACCTCCTTTCATCCCATCTCTGTTGCTTTATAGTCCTGCAGTATTTCCCATCAAAAACTCATGAGTGAGGTCTTCACCCTCCTCTCATTAAACTGTTTTAAAAATGTGTATGTTAGATAGAAACAAAGCAGATGTGGGTTTGTTTCCAAATTCTGAACAGAGTAAGGAAGAGTGCTAGAAGACCACAGGCATTGGTCACACCAGCAATGTGAACTTGAACTATGTAGTACTTAATATTTATCATTTGTTTCCAGAGAATGGTAACCTAAAATTTCACCTGCAAAGCATCCAAGGACTGTCACTACATGATGTACAATTCTGCCTCCTTCACAAAGCACAGGCATACTCTGGGATCTGGACCCAGAGAAAATGTCTTCTGCTTCTCTAGATCCATCAAGCTCTGACTTGACTGAACAAAGCACCTCCTGATTGTATATCATGTAGGTTCTGGATTCTTTTCAGGGCAAACAAACATATTTATACACTATTTTAGCAAAACAGAAAAAAGCCTACTAGTGAATACATCTTGCAAGCTATATCCGTTGACAAAACAAGGGTAACATCTGGTCTATGCAGCTGTACTAAAGGTCTCATAAAAATCATAATTTTTGGTGGGAATAACAGATTTCAAATTTTCCATTTTGTCCCCATTCAGATTTTTCTCTGCGGTTATTCTTATCTTCTTTCATTTAGTCCAAGGTAGCCTTTAAGATGTCTGTGGTCCCAGAGCTTCACATTGGTTTCAGCTTTTCCCAGTATCCGTTGACTTTTTTCTCACTCTCTTAGCTCCCTTTTCCTTCTTGATACTTCATTTCTGTGTCATCTTTTTAGCTTTCCAGTTCTTCTGTCTTCTCTGCTTGGCCACATCGCAGCTCTGTCCTTCCCACTGCTGATATCAGCTCCTGACAACTCCTTTCTCAAGTGTGCATTAGATTTAGGTATCAGTATAATGATACAGCAGGGACTCCAAAAGTGCTGCAAATTAGATTTGCGGGAATATATTAAAATGAGCTCTCTCTTTCTCTCCATACCAAGGGGGATATTAGGAGAAACTAGGACAACTAAATGTTTACCACTCCTTGGAAATAAGTGGTACAGGCAGCAGAACAAAAGTGCAGACAAAGGAAAATCAGCGTAGTGTACCAGTAGAATGAACAAGGAAAAACCCTAGGTTTTAATCAGAATATATTGAATTGTCATAGAACCTTGTTAGAGGCATTCAGGCTGCTACCTGTTAGCAGTTAAATTCTGCCCTTAAGTATGAAGGTTTATATACTTGTAATTTTTTTTCATGTCTAAGTTCTCATCATCCATGTAAATGTATACTTCTTTATTAATTCCATTTAAGCTCTTCACCTCATTTATATCCTGGGGAAGCAAGTTCCACAAGTTAATTAGACATCATGTTTAAAAAATTTCTCCTTTCACCAGCTTTATATTTATCTCTTAACAACCCTTTCTTTACGACCCTTTTAGAATTTATGTAATTTCCTAGAAATTGCCTTGCTTGTACTTCAGCTCTGGCTTTTTTTCTCATTTCCCTGGAACAGAAAAGTTTGACAGCTTTTCTTTTTTATTATTTTAAAGCAGCTCTAAAGTAGGTAAATTGTGGGAGACTAATGTCAATTTTTTTTTCTTTGACGTCAGGGTCACCAGGCAGAAAACCTTCCAATATTTTATTTGAGAAATAGAACCAATCCAGAATATCATCATGCAATAAAATGTAATTTGTGAAATAGACACTTTGTGTAGAGGAAATAAGTCTTCACTCAAACTATTGTGCTTGTTAGCAAAATTGAAATTGCTCTAATTATTTTTTTTTCAAGCTGAAACTGCAAATAATGAGTAAAATAACAATAAAATCACCTTGTTTCACAGAAGCCTAACCAAACCAAGACCATGAATGCTATTAGCAGAGAACTGAACTGCTACAAACATTTAGTTGGGCTGTGGAAATGTATTTTTCAGCCCATACTTTCAAAATTTTGAAGCACTTAGTGCACAGAGATAAAATAGGAGGACACAAACTTTATAAAAGTAGTGTCTTTTCTAGCTTTTCAAGTATTAGGTATAGCCATATACATAACTTGCTGTCTTTTGCAGGGTCATCAACTGATATACTCAATGTATTGGAAATGTATATTCTAGATATGAGAAATCAATGTTGCTAAAATGTCTTTATCTTCCTAGTCTTCTGTTTCCTAATTCCCATCTTCAGAAAAACTTATAAAAAGAAGCATTCTGAAATATTTAATTATTTAATTCACTTTTGCTTTATTAATGTATTCAGGTTTTTTTTCTCCCAGTCTTTCATATTATGTCTGCTGTGTTATAGCTGCTGAAAGACAGTGAAGGAGCAAGCACAAGATTGACACCATCTACACCGGAACTGATCTTCGTGTTTCTTCAGACCCACACTTCGCTAAGGAAAATAACCAGATTTGTTGAATGGAGTGTGACATCAGGATGACACTTCCCACCATCAAGCCTGTACAATGTCTTTAGGGTACTTTATAAACTTGGGGAGGTAAAGAGAGACAGGTAGGAGACATAGCTCTTGAGGCCTTTGTTTTATACATACGTAAAGGAATAACTCTTACTTTTGAACTTGTCCCATTTGATTTGGAACTGTGGGAGGAATCAGCCTGGAAGCTCACCGGCCCACCACTTCTGTGATTAACACATCAAAGAAGAATTTCTGTTCAGTTCTTCAGCCTTGTCAGTTCTACATTTACACAAATATGGAAAAATAAATCCTTAAAAATAAGCTGACACTCAAGTTTCATGAATCCAGTTTTCTGGCACAAGTTTAATGGACTGCGATTTATGAAAACTGCAAGAAGAATGAAAAGAGACGGAAAGGTTCATTTTTAATTCATCCATCTGTGTAGCTGTTCCCACTCTCTGTAGCCCATGCATTTGACCTCTATTTTGTTTAATTACAAATGAATTCTGGAATGTCATCAGCCCTAGATCTCATAGTTATTTCAACACAAATCCCCAAAGAATAAGTATTATGCCTCTCGGTACAGTGTTTAATTGTGGATGTTACAACTAATTCTCATCTGTTGAAATAATAGGAAATTTATTATATCTCAATTGGTAAAATTTACAGTAGACTTAGAATTTAAGCATGTCCTATATAGAAAGTAAAAATATTTCTTAAAAGTAGAGTAATATCAGTAATTCTATGTTAGATTTGTGGAACTGTAGGCACAAGGAAGTCATCTGTCCTCCCTATAGTCAGGCTTGGAGGCTGTGACACACCTGGGAACTGAACAAAGTTTTCTGATGCATAATCCCCGTGGTAATAATGCCTGCTTTGCAGGCTCTGCAGTGTCCTCTGGCTTTTGGTGTGCAAAGAATGGTGGGTGAGACCTTTGGACTGCAATATGCCTAGAATAGAGTGCCGAAAACATGTGACAGTTATTTTCTCTCTTAGTTATCTGTTTCTAATAACTAACTGTAAGGAACAATTCTGTACAGGAATCAAAATTTCAATTTGAAAGAAGATTAAATTTGTTTTCATTTCTGTTAATATAACCTTTAAAATGAAAAACCACTCAATATTAAGAGAAACATATTGTTCAGAAATTATCAAAATGAAGCAATTTTCCTTACAAAGAAGCTTTTTCCACTTTTCCCCGAGGAAAATGCCAGTCAAATCAACATATTCATGTTAAATGTTTTATTTTTTAATATAACCCTATTTTCTGGAAGAAAAAGAAAACAGTTTCACCAGTTCTGATAAAGATTTTGTGTTTGAGACTTAGAAATTTCAAAAATTTACAAGCTAAAATTAGAACCTGTTAATTCTAGCTTTGCGGTTGTGCCCTTCAAATCTAATGGGAGAAAACTTGTTCAGTCACAGAGTCAGAAGACAATTCAAAGGTACGCCATCAAATATGTTCTTAGATAAAGAGTAGCTGCTTTGTACAGACTTGTTTTCTGACCATAAATATACCTTAAGACTACTGTCCAGTACATGGGGCAGCGACCAGTTACAGCTGAATACACGAGAGTGGGGCTGTCAGAATTATCTCATTTCAGAGGATCATTTTTGCACAATCCTCAGGTTGTGCTACATGACACTGTAGCATGATATAACAGAAGAACCATATCCATTACTTGTTAGAGAAAGTGACAGCAAGTTACGAGTAGATCATATCGTCATATACACAATCTGTCTTTGCTGTAGGTGAAGATTTGCCATGCCCCGTATGGATCCATCTGCACTGAGGGACAGCTACGTATTTTACTGTTAAAAACTCTCCAGGGAACCAGAAGAACTGCACTTGGTGTAAAAGTTACAGAAGAAACCTGACCATCAGTTTTCATGGCTCCCAACATCTGTCTTTTTCTAACAAATGTGAATATGTATTAGAGTAGAATTTCAGAACCGACTACTCCTCTGAAAGAGAGAGTTCATAAGATCCCTAGTATCTTGTGAGACAACTCTTCTTTCTCAGAGATGAGTGGTAGAACTTCTCTGTGCTCTGGCCAGTATTAGGCTTAATTGTGTTTTGCATTCATCTTCTCTATGATGACAGCTAAGAAAAGAAGTAATTAATGTAAAAAGATGACAGCACTTGACAAGCAAAATCTGTAGCTTATTAATAATTAAAAATTATTTCTATGTTCTGTTACTGATGGAATATTTAATCATTTGTTCAGTCAATAGCAATGTCTCATTTATTATTCATTAAAGATAAATACTGTGTAGTGCTTCTAGATTGAAATGTGTTACACCAAGATTATTAAGAGCACCCAGAGATGATTTATTATTTAGAAATCGATTAAACTTTTGTAAAGGATTTAATGACTTAAATAACCCTCTAGATTTTTAAAGTTCACAATAAGTTTTATTTAAACGCTGGTTATGGGAACACAAGCAGTTGTGGAGAAAAAGGAAGCTCCGAGAGCTGAGCTTAACAATTAAACTGAAATAGTTTTTGAAGAGAAACACATCACCAATGCCAGGCCTGCCTCACACATCCACAATGACTTTCTTCTATTTTTAATACCAAAGTACATCAGTACATGCTGTGCTGTGTCACTGTAACCTTGCCACCACTTAGTCCTATCCTCTGAGGAATCAGCAGGACACCTCCACCCTCCCCATCCTCCCAATTTTTACCCCCTTCAAATTGGTTTACTTGGCTTTTTTGAAGGGACTCATGTATGATTTATGGAGGTTGTTCTATACCTCTTCTTCTTAGCCTGTATCCTGAAAAAAAGCCAAAGATCAGGAAAGAAGAGATTCATCTCTTCACATCCTGTCAGTGGTAACTTACCACCTGAGGAGTATAAGGAGATGAGATAGTTCTTTCGTCTCTGCAAGTGGACAGGCAGCCTTACAGCAAAAGGTCTGCCTCATCTCTCTCTGAAAGGGTTTTTAACTTTACTGATAATGACTAACTACTAAGTGAAACCAGTTTTGAAAATGAAAACTCTTCCATCTTTACAGCTCCCTAATTGCTGAGGCAACCCTGGAGGCTGCACCCCAGGCCAGGGAGTTGAATTTACCTGAGGAGAAGAAGAAAAGAATAAGTCATGACCTGAGTGGATCAGGTAATGTGGCAGTGTGCTCTCCCTGTTTCCCTCACCTCCCCCAACTTCTCCCCCCTCCCCGGCTCCTGCTCAGGCCTTGACCACAGCAACATCAGTTGTGATAAGCTGCACCTGGACTTTGGGGGGATGGCTGGTAACACAGCCAAAACACTGTGGGGAGTGGGGACCCAGATACTTTGTTCACATGAAAATATGACTATAATTCAATTATCTTACGGTATAAATAGTGGACAGCCCAAGAGCCCTTTGAGCTCTCTGGTATGACAGGGGGCTGCATGCTAGGATCTCCCCTTTTGTGAGGACGCTCGCTTAAGGTTCTACTCCTCGAGGTTGATTCCTTGCTGCAACAGATTCTTGGTAAGTGACTAATAGCATGCTAAAACTTTGAAATCTTAGCTAAGTAACATAAGGGATTGATTGTGCATATAGAATCCTTTAGACATAAACCGTTGACCAGGTCTGGGACTAGGATTGGATCCAGCCGCACCTGGACTCCTCTCTGAGAAGGAGTTTAGAAAGCAAGGGAGTCCTTTCTGAACCGCGTGACTCAATGGGAGGGTCTCCCTGATAGTTTGTCGGACCCTGTCTTCTATGCAGTAAATACACAAGTGTACCTTGGCATCGAATCTCGTAAAACACTGTTGCATTCACCATTAATTTTGTTAAATTTCTGTTTCACCTTAATAAATATTTCATTAGTTCTCTCTTATGACTGAAGTCAATCACTCTCTACCCATGACAGGTAATGACTATAGTACCTGTTGTTTACTACTTCAGATTAGGGACCTCTGGCTAGAGGTTGCTATGCAAAAATTTTGGAGAAAAAAGATTTCAGATTATTAGGTTGTAATAAATAAACAAAACATAACTGCAGGTATTGAAATATAAAGAAAAGGGGGGGAGGAGGTTCTGTGCTATTTCATTTTCAAGCCTGCCGTGCAAGGTTTGAAACTCTTTTCCCTCCCTGCAAATAACTGAGGATTTCCCAAACTCACTGAAAGAATTTTTTCTGGTCGTTCTTTTCTCAAACACAGGGAGTAGCCTGAAGCAGTTCAACTACCCAAATATACATATTGTAAGGTCTTAAAGGCTGCAAGGGTCATTCACACAGGTGCCATGTGATTTCATTCTGCCTCCCACAAAGTGTAATTCCTCAAGTACTTTTGTTTTCCTATGCTTCTCAGTTAGGCACATGTAGAAAATGGTGTTGGACAACGTACCAAAGGAGAGAATCTTGATAAATCATCCACCTCAAGAAGAGGTGTAGCAGTGCAGAGGGGAAAGTATTTATTAAAATTCAGAGATATTCTCTTCCCTTCTGGCTCATCCAGCTTCAAAGGTAGCACCTATGCATTTCCCACGTAGAATTCTTCCTCCCAAAAACGTATCTTCCTCTTTTCATTGTATTCACACTGCTGAGGTTATTGACATATGCATTTTCCACTCATGGATTTTGGGGAAAAAGGGGAAATTCCTTTGCACATTTAAAAAAAAAAAGTTTAATCCATGAGTAGTGCATGTAAATATAAAACAGGACCTTCAGTGAGGATTTACAGTGACTGCTGAAAAAGTAGTCCCAAGGCTGTGCAACAGAGCAAGTGTGAGGTATGGAGGCAATCCTGGCTTCTGGAGGAATGGAAGCAGCTTCATTATGGAAAAACGTGGTGGAGATCGGAGGTTTGAAGAGAAGGAAGTTTTCTTTTAGGAAAAAAAGAAAAAAAAAAAAGGTAGCCTTTGGCTTCGTTCTAACAAACTAGACAATTAACAGTGGGTGCCCTGCCATAGGAAGGAAGAGCAACTTCTCATCTGTCATGTGAGAGACAAGTGAAAATAACTCCTGCTCTGTAGGTGTCCACAAAGGCTTGTCACAGGCTTTACCCTGCATGCATTTCCTCATTAAAAGTGAAGGGTAGAGACAGAGTGTAAATATCACCACTTTTCTGCAGTTCTACCTGATGCTGGCTTTGTTGAATCAGAGCCCTGCTTTTCTTTCTGCTCAGATCTAGGGAAAGGGAAGGTGTCTAGTGAGAAATGCTGCCTGGCATTGCTGAGAGACAGCGTGGGACTAGATAGATCAGGGTGCAGTTCAGCAAGAAATGTGATTCAGTGGGGAGTAGACGATGAAAGTGCCGGTCTGGGGAAGTCTACGATGAAGATAAGTTGGCTAATTGTTACAACTGCAAAATATTTATCAACATGTTTTTAAACACATCGTAATTAGGGTTATGTTACATATTCCAATCTCCAGAAGTAATTTCTTAATGTCATATGATATAAAGTAAAGAACAT
>VXBW01004161.1:0-29792 GCA_013400375.1 Thinocorus orbignyianus
TGCACATATCATTGTTATGCAATTTAAACAATAAAAATTGTGTTTGATTTCTTAAAAATTGGATTTTTTTATTTTTTTTATTTTTTTTTAATTATTGCTAAATGAGTCAATGATAAGTATAAAGTTCTCATCACCGGATTTTGAAATATTTTACATTTGCTTTGTCTTGGAGCAAAAGTCTGTATAAAAGTACATACACACTGTGAGATGATAGGAAGAGATTTGGGTAAAAGGCATAGTTCTTTACTCACTTTTTTCAGAAGTTACTGTTCTCATCCAGTAATTCAGTTACACTGGAAAACGTCAGTACCAGGAAAATGAATTTCAGGACTGGTATAACATAAAGAAATCAACATTTTTGTTGTTTGCAATAAAAATAAAATGAAAAACCAAAAATAAATGATTTTTACCACACTTGCAAATACAAATATAGTAGTGCATTGACTCTTTAAACAGAAACAAAAGTCATTTATACATATAGTGCATATTAAAAATAATTTAAAAAAAATCTTGATTTTTTTTTTCTATTACAGGCAATTACAGGTATCTGGTTGTTAGTATGGCTTATACAGATTCACAGACTAAACTTTAAAGAAGTCTGCAGCACTTGAAGGGCTAGTCTTGCGCAGTCCCTTGGGCATAACATTGTGTCTGAGAAAAAAATGAAGTACGCAGTCTTCCAGAAGTCTCCTTTCATCAGTCAACAGAGTACTGATGCAGCCAGTTTTCTGGGTCTGTGATGTCTGTTTTATGTGAACTGTCTCTGGACAGCTCTTAAGAATATGTAAATTGTCAGCTATGCATTGACTTCTTCATCCCATGGAGCAGTTGGCACTTCTGTAATGTCATGTTTTAAAATCAAGGGCTGAAATCTACATCAGTTAGTTAAAAAGATAAACTGAAGAACATTTTGGAATGTCTTTCAATGAATAGAAGCTAAGGCACATTACCTTTGTGCTACTGCTTTAGTTTGGATCAATACTAGTGTTTTGAAACAAATCTCATGGTCATCCCCACATAATGTTTGAAGCATGTGTTGGCTTTATTTTACATGAAACTAAGCTGGAAAAGACAACCTGGGAGTTCACAGAATGTGCTTCAACTGTATACAACCTTCAGACTCTAAGGGACTATATCAAACTAGTTTCATATTAAACCAAAAAAGATTTACAGTGTGGATTTCAGGTCCTCAGCACAAACTGATTTACTCTGATTTGTGCCTGTCTACTCCAATGTGACGACTGAGACTTATATTATCGTTAAGGATAATCAAAGCTCGTGAAAAATAAAAATAATAACAATAATAAAAAAATAATAACAACAGTAATAATAACAAAAACGATGATCAGAACTCTACATCTACATCACTACTTAAAAAGAACAAAACAATAATTAAAATAAAAGAATAAACAGAAATATGTTGCATCAGTTCCTGTAGACTTTCTAAAACCTTCTAAAACACATTGACAGTGGTGCAAGCCATTAACAACAGATGTCTCCTAGCTTTGTGCCCATTTATATTCACCCTGTGCTGCCCTGCATATAATATAGAATCATAGAATGGTTAGAGGATAATATAAATATGTGAGGATAATAAAATATAAATATTAATATTAAAATAAAATATGTGAGGATTTGATTTGCCTTTCTCCCATGCATAGTTAGAATTTCTGTAAGAGAAAAGCAGGAGGAAGAACCCGTCAGACAAACATAATTTCAGAATGTTGATGTGCAGTCAGACTTGCAGCTCTTCACTACAAAAAAAAAAAAACAAAAAAAAACCACAAACCAAACCAAAACAAAAAAAAAAAAAAGAGGTAGGGGGGAGAATTAGGGAATTAACAGGAAAACAGGAAAATATTAATTATTATTACATAACTCTTTGTCCTTCACTCTTGAGAGGTCAGACTTTTCTCACAACACCTTCTTTTCTTTAGCTACTGAAGAAAAACCTCCTGAGTTAGGACTTAAAATTGAAAACAGATAGTCATATCTGTATTATTACCTCTCACATACTTCTGAAACTGTCCATGAGACAAGCAGATGTGTTAGCTAAACACTGTATTTGTGTAGGTGCATGCAAGTTTCTGTTGCAAACGTGTTAGTTATTCGTATTTCCTTATTATTTCATGAAAGTAGTAATAGTATCATCTGATTGACATTATGCAGTAGCAAGTCATACAAACAGGCTGAGAATACGCAGCTGCCCCAGCAGCCAGCAGTGTGCAAGGATTAATCAGACAATTCTAAGTTGGGGAGTAAATTTCTCCTATCATCAGCATGGTGACAGAAAGGGTGAAGGCTGTGACAGCTCACAAGGAAGACAAGGAGACTAGGTTCCAGGAGGCAGGCAGTTCATTGTGACACATTTATGCTGTTTGATACTAACGCTATGAGTATTCTAACCATAATAATTATTCACACTGCTTAAAATTCATAGTTCTTTATTTTATTTTAAATAGGACTTTGTCTTGATCACCTTAACAAAAGCGGGCTGTGAGTTACTAGCCTATTATATTTATTGTGAACATTGAATTACAATGGACGATTTAGTAGACATCTATCCATAACCATCAAGACATTTTCTGAGTTCCGCATTTTCAGAGTTCCACATTTTCCGGTTCCACAGCAACCAATTTTCGGGTGCTTGTGCCACATATAGCTGCCAATGCATAGGAGAAATAAAATGTAGAGTTTAGTGGTTTAAACAGGAAAATACAAAATCTGCATGTTTTCTTATTGACAAAACACAAAAGTCTTTCTTATGTTTCTCCACACCTGACTGTGGACAGACACCTCTGACCTCCCTGCCCAACAAGCTCTAATGCTTGTTAGGTTACATAGTAAACTAGTGCAATTTCCTAGAAATCTATTCCTAGAAATCTATCTGATAAAAAAGCAATAACTATATGGTCACTGAAGAGAAAAAGTAGAATATTACACTTAATTAAATTGAAATTTTGTACTTCATCTTAATTCACCACCAACAAGATCACACCTGTTTTCATAAAGTAATATTTTCTCTCAAACAACAAGGACTTTTTCTTTCTGGTCAGAGTTAATAAGCCAGGTAGTTGGACAGAAAGTTCAGATTTAATCATACTATCAATTGTTTAAGTAACCATGCTCCTCAATTTCTTCTATTTTCTTTTAAAGTTTTATCTCACCTGGAGTTGGAGGTCATCTGAATGAAAGAGAACCAACAAGTCTTTGCTTGTCAAAGCACTAATGACTGTATGGAACAGGGAACCACAGCAAATGCTTTACCATTATAATATATTCTGCAGAGTGCTCAGGTTTGTTCAGAGCATGCTGAAAGTTACTTCACAGGAACAAAATAAGAAGAACCTCCTCCACTGGTAACCCAACAAATTTCCTGGAACCTTAAGGTGGTATATCTTAATCCCTCCCCACAATCTATTGGTTTCCATCAGGCTTGAGAGAACCTAAAACTCATAGCTTTGTGTTTGGATAGTTGTTATAAGTACTAGCATTCTTTTTCTCATTGGCCATTTGGCTTCTGGGAATGGCCAGGCAAGCAATGGCAAATATTTTCTGATGGTTACCTTTACCCAGAAGGTTAGAACTTGCAGGAGTACCTGAAGCCCACCGTTAAGTATTCAGAAAATTAAATAGCTATGCAAAGTAAACCAGACCACAGTTCTTCACATTTCTATTTTTCAGTAAGGCGGCACTAAATTAGATATAATGAGTTCTACACTTCATTAAATCAGAAAGGCAAGGCATTTTGCATATGTAATGTTTCAGAATATGTTTTGTGATTTGAGATGTATTTTTTATTGTCTAAAGTGTACTCAGCACAGAAAATGGCATCTTGTTCCAGGTATGAAATAATATTTATCTCCTTGTTTTATGGAACTTCTAAAGTCACAAGAATGTTTTTTTTTTTTTTTTCTTTTTTTTTTTTTTTTCAGAAGGAACTGCTGTTCATGAGATACAGACAGTCACTCACATTCATACATTCATGAAGTGTTATTAAAAACAATGAAAATATCCCAAGAAAAAGTAGTAGCCTGAATTATTGTAACAAGCACTGTTAATTATGATGTTTAAAGCAAAAGTTACCAACACACGTACTATAAATTGTATACATAGTCTATTCTAAAAAAAAAGCCCAACAATTTCAAAGTAATTTTGTGCTGCCTAGTCTTCTTTAACTTGCATTTTTGAACTGACTTAATTAACAGTTGACAACTGAAATCTGCTTATAGTTGTTATAATCAACCGTTGTAATTGTGATTCTTCAGAGAAAAACTGCATATAAATTTAACTTTTCTCCAGATGTTAAAAAATCTTAAAGTAATTTGTGAAGTTTATTAGATATTGCATTAATAAGGAAAGTCAAGGCCTCCTTGGAATTAAAATTGTCAGGGGATACCAAAGTCAACAAGAAAGGTTTTTTTCAAGTATATTGAAGGCAAAAAGAAAACTAGAGAAATTGTTGTTGAATGACAAGGCTGCCATGGTGACAGAGGATGCAGAAAAGGCAGGCTTGCTAAATGCCTTCTCTGCTTCACTCTTTACTGCCCAGGTCAGACCTCAGGAGCCACAGACTTTGGAGGAAACAGAGACAGTCTGGATGGAAGAAGACTTCCCCTTGGTTGAGGAGGATCAAGTTAGAGAACAATTAAGTACACTGGATATCCAGAAGTCCATATGTTTTGGTGGGATGCACCCACAAGTGCTGAAGGAGCTGGCAGAAGTCATTGCTGGGCCACTCTCCATCATCTTTGAAAGGTCCCATAGAACAGGCAAGGTGCCCTAGAAGTAGAGGAAAGCCAGTGTCACCCCAGTCTTCAAAAAGGGCAAGGAGGAAGATCTGTGAAACTACAGACCAATCAGCCACACCTCAGTTTCTGGAAAGATGATGGAACAGCTCATTCTGAGCATCATGTCAAAGCATATGGAGGAAAAGAAGGCTATCAGAAGTAGTCAACATGGGTTCACCAAGGCGGAATCATGTCTGACTAACCTGATAGCCTTCTATGATGGCATGAGTAGATAGAGAGATGAGAGGAGGGAGGTGGATGTTATCTACTGTGACTTTAGCAAGGTTTTTTACACAGTGTCCCACAGCATCTTCGTAGGTAAGCTTAGGAATTAGATGAATGGACAATGATGTGCATTGAAAACTGGCTAAAAGACAGAGCTCAGAGGGTCATGACAAGTGGCACAGAATCTCGTTAGAGGTTCATAACAAGTGGTGTTCTGCAGGAGTCAGTACTGGGTCCAGTCCTCTTCAATATTTTCATCAATGTCCTGAATGAAGGGATGGAATGTACCCTCAACAAGTTTGCTGATAGTACAAAGCTGGGAGGGGTGTCTGACACACCATGAGAGGGGTTGGACTAGATGATCTCCTGAAGTCCCTTCCAACCCTGTATCATTCTGTATCATTCTGTGATATGAATATAAAATTTGTAACTGATTATTTAGATGACTATTTTTGCTATGGTCTTTTATTTACAGGTTTATTTTATTCTTTTCACTTTAGTTGAACATAGCAAAATATATTGTATTCTATTGTTCTAAGTTTGTGAAAGACCTTTGCATCCTTAATTATGATACAATTCATATTTTTGAAGTTAATTTTAACTGAAAAGGAAGCAATCTTGTACAGTAAAAAAGGACTTTCTAGAAAGGACAAGTTTTTCCCAGCAAACGTAGAAGCTAAACATCTGTTTGGATTGTGTGTGTTAAATTAGTAATTTAAAAATGTCAAAATGGAACTTTTCTTCTCACTCAAATTATATGCATTTAACTATGGATTAGCATTACTGGTGTTGAAATAATCATGTAGGGAACTTCTTCCTTTATGCATTGTTTTGCCCGTAGCATCAGCGTTTTGCCTGTGAATGAACTTGTAATAATGGTGACATTTGAATTAAATTGCTTATTGTGTATCATCGTCCATTTGCTACAAATTTTATCATAATGTGCGTGTGACCTTTGTTATTTATTGCTTTATTTACTTTTCTTGCCTCTCAATAGCAATGTGTATTGAAAATGTATTTTTGCTGAAGCAATAATAACATGGTAATAACATGAATGTTACATTTCAGAAGTTTTCTCTCTAGAATTATCTGAAGGACAAAATGAAAGACCTAAAATCTGATGCAGTGACTAGAGATTTCAGATTTCAGGTTCAAGGTGTATATACTACCATCAATCCATAATAAGGGTAATTTGTGAGGGAAATCCCTCTTGCTCAACTTTAGTAATCTGTTATGTAAATGTGTATACCTTAGGTGGTATCCTTTGTCTTCTGTCTTCTGTGGCGCTACTGAAGAGAAATAGGCATTTTTAGGATATGATTTATCCATCATGTTAAATGTCTGTATAAGAATAAATGATGCCTTATGAATTATTCTTTCTCTTAATTAACTGTAAAATGAGCCTTGGGTATCTATTTGAGGTACATACATCTGCACTATTTCCTAAGTTCAAAAAAATGTATTGTATCCTAAATGTCAGAAAGACATTTTAAGAAATTAGCATAGCCTAAGAATAATACCACTGGTAATATTCCATCTTCACTGTCTATTGATTCACTAATAAATAAGTTCAATGTATATAAGTTCTTTTTCAGTTCAGTTTTTCATAGTGACATCAATATTAGGCTCAGGGCTTTATCAGTTCCCTTCTAATCCCAGTAGAAAGTTTGGGGAGAAAAGGGATTTACTGCAATGCCAGTGTTGATCAGAACTACCACTATAAACATCTTAATGTAGTTGTCTTCTCATGAGCTTCACTTGTCTAAAGATAAACAAGGATTGTCATTTAAGTTGCTCAAATGTGTCCTTCATTTCTAGGTCCTTGTCAGGAAGGAAGTGGGTCTCCTTTAGTTCCTGTTTAGTCCTGACTCTGATGCCTTCCACCATCTGAGAAGCACTGGGTGATGGGGAATGGGAGCTGTGGTCAGTCCATAAGAGCTCCTATCTATTGTTTCTTCTTCATCACACTTTTCTCCTGCTCCAGCACAAGTCCTCCACAGGCTGCACTGTGGGTGTCCTATCAACAAGCTGCAGGGGAATCTCTGCTCAGGCACCTGGAGGACCTCCTTCTCCTCTTTCTGCTCTCACTTTGCTGTCTGCAGCACTGTTTCATATTTTCCTCACTTATCTCTCTCACAGCTGCTGTGCAGCACTTTAAAATATATTTCTTAAATACATTTTTGCTGAGGCACCTCCACCTTGGCTGAAGGGCTCAGCTGTGCCCTGTGGTGAGCTGGTCTCAGCCAGCTGGAACTGGCAGTATATGACTTGGGGCAGCCCTGGCCTCCCCTCACAGAGGCCACCCTGTAGCTCCCACTGCCCATGCCCAGGCACCTCAACCCAATACATTAAAAAAGTTTCTTTCAGAAAACTGTGATTTTGGAGGACTGCCTCACTGTAAAGTTTTTTTTTGACAACACAGAAGTCAAAATATCCCTGTAAGATAAGTGATGCCTGATAAGCCTAAAAACCTATTGTTATTGAGATCTAAGTATCATCAAACTTTTGTATATTACTTAGATGATTTTCCCATTGTAATGCTTTTAAATGTATGCTTTTGTTTGTTTACATTTGTCTGAAAATTCTATTCAAATTTGTCTAAGACATCTTGTGAAACATGTTTGAGGAGGCATGGATTTGAAAAGTGGAAAGAATAAAAGTATCAGGCAGAAAACTGATAGCTCCAGTTTTTCACGTATGAGATTCCAAATTTTCCTTTGCTTTAACTAACTGAAGGCTCTGTGTTTGAATAAAGGGTCTTAACATTCTAATATTCACTGTTATCATATTTTTAAGGGTTGTTTATTTATTTTTTTCACTTTACATGGAAGTAAATGGTGCTGTATAATCATTTTGTCCTGAAGCTGCAACTTCAGGTAAGACAGCAAACATTTATTCATCTGCAATTAAAAAGCGTGACATTCATGCATAACAACAGAAAAATCTAAGAGAGGAGTTGGGTTTTTTTCAGCAGAAAAACGTCAAAATCTTCTGTACATATACATTTTGCAGATCTATGATATAAACATCACAGCAAACTCTAAAGGATGGACAACTAAAACATCCCCAGAAACTGACTGGATGAGATGTATTAGAATAGCAATATAGTGACCTTTTTAATGTCTAAACATAATGACAAGAAACTTTGCAGTGAATGAGAAGGCAAGAACAATGTATTGAAAAGCTGGCACATGAGAAATGAGAATGACAAAAAGTTCCCAAATCAGGACATGCAAATGCTAAAATGTATGCAGAACTCAGAGGAGAATTTGCATTGAGTGGAGGCGATGTCGCTACTTTGTTTGTGCCGACTGCAGAGCGGGTGATTACTTCATGACAGAGAAGAATGATCATTCTATCTCTCATCTCTCTAGGTAGTTACATACCTGTCATCACTTCAGTACATGAATGTAGTTTCCTTTTCCTTCATTTATACAACACATCATTTATCTAGTTTGTATACAACACTTGGAAGTCCTTGCAGGAAGTCTCTGTGACAAGCTTTGGTTGCAATTAGTTTCTGTCAAGTTAATTTCAAAAGTTACAAGCAAATTTATCTTGCATTTTTTCATGACCATTTCCCTTTAGGATACTAAGATGCCCTTACATAAAAAATATTGGAGCAATATTTACTGGACTAAGATATTCACTATAAATTTTAGCAACAGGAGGAAACTGGTAAATGAAGATGTAAAATTGCTGTTAACTGATGTTTGCTGTTTCATTTTACAAAGAGTCACAGATGTGTAAAAAGGATAACAATGGAGATTTTAACAATTTTAACAATAATAATTTTCAAGTCAGTCTTAAAATCCTAATATATTGATAGAACACCTAAGGAAAAGTGAAAGTTAATAATAATCATAACCATTTTCCATTACTGAACTAAATTAGCTGATTGGTAGATATCATACTAGTCATTCTAGAGAATAAAGCAATCAAAATAAATTAAATTTGTGTAGGATTTACCTCATATTAAAGAATTTCCTCATACTAATATTACACATTATTTTTTGTCCCTTTTTCAAATCCTTTTTCAATTTCACCCCTCCCCCTGTGAAAATCCACTGATTTTAGTAAAATTTTGCAGCTTAAGTGAAAAATTATGACAGTAACAAAGACACCACTCCTTACACTTTTAATATTGTATTTTAAAAAATCAACACATCCAATTTTATTGTCATTTAATAATAACAAACATATTCTTTCATCTGGGCAAGAAGACCCCCTGCATTTTTCTACAATGATATGAGACTGTAGGTAATATATTTTCTGCACTGTGATTAAAATTTACCACCTACTGGTATCAGGAAAAATTATAGTATTGAACAATTAAGTTTTACTTCACATTCAGGCTTTGTTCTGCTGTTTGTCAATGCTGGTAACAAAATGAAGTTGATTCAAATGTGAACACATAATTTATCAACAACTAGAAGCAGCATGCATCATATAAATTAAAATATTTGTTCAGTGGTTTTGTTATTAAACATTTCCGATTCTAGCAATTAATCTGCTCTCCAGCTTTGTCAAAACCACAGCAGATACCATGATTTCATCAAGGTTTCCTTCTTGCTTTTTCTGCAATTATTACACATTAGTTTTTCATCCTCTTCAGGTCCTGTTTATTTAAAGAGGAATTGTGTTTTCCCAATTAAGTCAAAACTGGAAATATATATGTATACATATATTTACATACTGTTTATATATATGATGTTCAGTAAAACCAGAATGTTAAAAATTAGAATTTGTGACTTGAAAGAAGAATTTGTTTCTTGAAAAAAGAAAGGCACATTTTAAAAATATATTGTTATGAAAATGAAGAATCCCTTTTTGATTAAGCCACAGTAATTTACAAAACCTAGGTGTGCTGGGCCCAGGAGGGGAGCAACCTGCAGTTTTCTTATATGCTGCCTTTCAACTATTAAACTGTATACAAATTTGCAACTGTCAAGTGTCAAGTCATTGATTTTCCTCCCTACTAGGCAACAGCTGCTCTGCTTAGTCTCTGGAAATCTTCCTCTCCAGATGACATTGGGAGTGTAACAAGAGACTTCATTACTGATGACATACAGCCTTGGACTACTCTAAAAAGATGTCAAAAAAAAAAAAAAACTTTCAGTAGAAATGTACAAATGAAGCAAAGAAGAGACTGGCAGGAGCAGAAGTGATACTTATCTGGAGTCATATCATATAAATATCAGTTTTCTAATATACTCTGTTAAATAAAAACTTATTTAGTCTACTATAAAGACAGATTCTTCAGATATTGTGTTCTTACTTCTTTGGAATCTTAAACAATATTGTTAATATAGTTCTCTGAGATGGGAAAGGGTGATTTTATCTATGATCTGTTAACTAAAGAATTTTTTTAAAAAAAAATGTGTTGACTACACACACAGCTACAATGAGTAGATTTACTTTGGAAAATACTGTAGTCAAAAAGTAAATATTTTTGTAGGCTTTTTATAAAAATTCAAGATTAATCCTACCTAAATGGGTAGGTTATGCCTAGATGGGCTGGTGTTTCTTAAGTTTGGTTTAAACCTTCAATTACAACTTCCTTCATCAATGTAAGCAGTATTTTCTTCAGACCTTGGAGATTTTATGGATTGTTTAATTAAAAACTGGTTCTTCTGCAACAGAAATTGACAGGACAGTTTAAAAAAATAATGAAGTCTATGTTTCTATTTTATTAAATGTGTTGATAGAACTCCACTCTTTTACCAAAACTTTCCAATACTTGAAAGGTTAAAGCAGTAACAAAATTGAGGCAACTTTATGAAATGTGTCACGTATTGTAAGTCTCTGGATAGTTGTGTAAAATTGTCTATTATTCTTTAATTAGTAATGAACAAACAGAATGTGTTAACGCTTTAAAAAAAAAATCAAAACAACATTCATCCAGAAAAAAGAAGGAATTGGAAAAAGAAGGTTTTTTTGTTTGTAATTCCAAAGCTAACCACTGTGTTCATCAACATGGGTAAAGAAAATGAATATGTTAAGTAAAAATCTCCATATTCTGATTATACACTGTGAGATGTGATTATTTCTTCCAATGTTTTTAACTCTGTCTTTTTGACCTAAAATTATTTTCTGAAATTTATTTCTAATGGCATTTCCAAAAGCATTAATGCCCTAAACATTGCCCTTAACATTAGTTTACAAAATAGATTCTTTAATTTGATTCAATTTAATGGATGTATTCTCTGTTCTTTTTGGTGTTTCAAAATCAGAAATAACCTTGACTTCTATTTAAAAATAAGCTATATTTTCTTAGCAAAGTTTCCTGGAATCTGTTCTTATTTGTCTCTTCCTTCTTCAATTTACATCAAGGATTTTCAGGCTGATTGATAGAAAACTTACCACAGTAAAGTATAATCTCCAAAGGTCCAAAATTAATAATGCGCAGTTTCTGTGCATATCCTGCCATCATATTTTATTGCAATACAGCATATATGAAGATTTTATCTGAGACCATTATTATATTATAAAAAGACTGTCTTGCCAATCTTTTTGGGGTTTTTTTGTTTGTTTGTTTTTTTTACATAAAGCATCTTTAGAATGAAAGGAGAATGTTAAGAAATAGCAAACAACAGGGTTACATATTTTAAAAATACTATATAAGAGTTCAGAGCCACCTTATTTTAAAACAAAACTACTTTCAAATTATCATGGAAAAGTTGAAAATAATTTAAATGTTTTGAAAATTATTCCAGATTTTGACTCATGGCTGACATTTTATTTGTTATTATTATTTTATCTCTTGTGAAAAACACAAAACATGTAACTTCCAAAAATTAATATATAATTCACCATTTAAAAATTCCTGTGTGTAAATCTTTAAACAAAATAGTATAAAGTTTATCAATTTTAGTCATATTTATTCTCATGTCAGGTGATGCTTACTGAATATAGAAACAATTAGAACTGCCAATTTATGGTAACGTATAGAATCAATAACATGTTCTTGCCAAGTTAAATACATAAATATTTTAAGCAAAAAAAAAATTATAAGTGACCCTTATTATATATATATATATATATACATATATAAATTTATGGATAGATACAAATTAATATATATATATAAATTTATGGATAGATAAAAATTAAGTGGCAATTAAGTAGTAGTTTTTAAACTTGGTTTTTAAGTGACATTTTGACAGCTTTGGTGTTTTCTTTACCTCAATGCTGCTATCTTGTAAAGAGTTAATATATTTCCTGTGGCAGAAAGTTGTACCTCATAAATTTNAAAAACACAAAACATGTAACTTCCAAAAATTAATATATAATTCACCATTTAAAAATTCCTGTGTGTAAATCTTTAAACAAAATAGTATAAAGTTTATTAAATTCAGTTCATACCTGAATTCTCAGAATGGTAAACACTGCCAAGGGTAGCAGCCTCCAATGGAATAGGACAGATTATTCTTTCAGGATTATTAACAGATTAAAAGATGCAGAACAGATGATACAGGGAAAAAAAAAANAATATAGAAACAATTAGAACTGCCAATTTATGGTAACGTATAGAATCAATAACATGTTCTTGCCAAGTTAAATACATAAATATTTTAAGCAAAAAAAAAATTATAAGTGACCCTTATTATATATATATATATATATNCAACTGAGGAAAGCTACCAATTTGATACAACACACTTTTGCACTTCTGTTTGGCTGCTATGTAGATTGGAACCATAGGAAAAGCTTACTTTGGACCCTTGGCCAACCATATGTTTCTTAATTATTAATTCAGTCCTTGATGTTTTTGTACCAGATTGCTTCAACTGGCTCTGTGAGAGCCAGCTTTAGCATTGGAACACTTAATTTTCAACAGAGTAGAGGTCAGTCAGTCAGCCATGAGCTAGAGGTCAAGTCAGGTCCTCTTAATTTTTGCATATAAAAATAGGCTATGCATTTACACTCTCAATATGTTAATAAATAATATATGGAGAATCAGGCAGAAATTAGTGGAGTTTGTACACAGCATAAAATTGTTCAAGGTTGTACAATTTAACTAAAAATGAAAAATTATATAAGCATCTTAGAGTAACTGGGCAGGAAAAATAAAAAGCAAAAGAAAAAGCGATTGAACACTCAAGCTTGGAATAAAACAGGGACACATTGAAAAAATAGCCTTAGTAGCAAATATGAAGCATAATAATTTCAGTTTCAGATTTAATCTTTCATCAGCCAAGATAGTTGTAGTAACCTAATATTCTGAAATATAAAACATTAAGGTGCCTTCCTCTCTACTCTATAGAGACATAAGAGTAAGACAAATTCCTTGCAAAGGCTTTTCATCCAAGACTGAAAATGGACATCACCCTCAGAAAGGAAAATCTTTAGGGAAAATTCGGAATAATGCAGAAATATTCTAAAATATAATAAATAAATGTAGGAATTATTAGAAAATTAGCTAAGAACAGAGTGGAACACACAATTGTGCAGAACTCCTGGTTGCACCTACAGTTTTATTATTAACTGTGCTTCTGGTCACGTTATTTGATAAAAGGCATTGTGAAATAAATACATAGAAAGCAGGAGAGCAGGAGAAGCAGCATAAATAAAAGAATAACAGAATGACAGAATAACAGAATCACCCTGGTCAAAACCTTTTCAAAGAAAGTGTTCATTTGCATAGAACTGTTTTCGTATGTCTCATTTATCACATCTGGTAGAAAAGGATCAGGTCAGAGAATTATTTAGGCAAAGAAAACATATATAAATCTATGGGTCCTGGTGGGATACATCCACAAGTACTGATCTAGTTTCAATGCCACTCTGAGTAATGATATAGTGAATGGGAGAGGTACCTAAGGAATGAAGGAAAGCAACTGTCATTCCTGTTTTCAAGGAGGGAAAGAAAGAGGAACCAGGAAACTACAGCTCCATTAGCCTAACTTCAATCCTTGAAAAGGTGATAGAGCAACCAACCCATTTCCAGGTTCATGGAGGAAGAAGGTGATTGGGAGCAGTTAACATGGATTCACCAAAGGGAAGTCATATTTGACCAGCCTGTTAAACTTCTATGGTGAAATGACAGACCTGTTAGATGAGGAGAGAGCAGTGAATATTGCCTAACAACTTCAGTAGAACTTCTGACAAGGTCATCCATGAGATCCTCATGGAGAAGCTGGGATGAGAACACACTGAGGTGGACTGAAAACTGGCTGAGATAGTGCCCAGTGGGTGGTGATAAGCGGCACGTAGTCTAGTTCAAGGTCCAGCATACTAGCAGCATATGGTGAACCTGTAAAGGATTAACATATTTTCACAATAAAACACAATGCAGAATAATAAGTAGCAAATCTTCCAAAACATGCTTGACCTGTGTTCAGATAAAAGAGAAAAAGAAAATGCAGCTGATGAAATTAACTCTTAAAAAAACAAACAAGGCATAAACATCATAAGAAATTTTACTTGAAAATTATTTTTAAATACCTTATACATTAAAACTGGTTCATAGATTGAAAACTGTCTGAGGAACAATAAGTGAAGGAGAACATTGAATAGCAACATTTAAAATCTGAATATGCAGGGTAAAATGTGTAGAATCATAGAACATTTTGGCTTGGAAGGTACTTTTAAAGGTCTTCTCGTCCCACTGCAGTAACTTTAATAAAGTTTGGAAAAGGCAATAATCTGCCAGTTAATAGCTACAAATGTTTCTAAGATGGAAATAGCCACAAATTATAAATACAGGGAAGAGAGTGAATAAATCGTGAGCTAACAAATATAGAGTATGTTCCCCCAAAAAACAAAATGTATAGACTCAGATATTATCTGGAAATATGTAATTGAATTTCTTGTTTTGAGAAAGCAGACAGACTGTAAAGCACAAGAGGTATACTGATTGAAAATACTCATATTACCTTCATGTGGGGGAAAAAAAAACAAAAACAAAAGGAGTGGGAGGTGCAGGGGGAAGTTCAGAACACACTTGTTAGTGTTGAACTGCAGAAACAGAAGAATTACAGAATCTAAGTTAGGATAAATCTATTATCCTATTCTCAATATATCTGTTAAGACAAATCCAAACAAGATATAATTTCGAGCAATGGAGGACTCTTAGCACAGAATAGACCTTTTGAGTCTTGCTTCCTGAGATGAAATGGGTGATACGCCTTACTGAAACGAGTGACAGAAATGCATTGAGTGATAACTTCACAATTCATTCCAGGAGACAGATTAATTATGTATTTATGAAGTAGAGCTCTGGGTAGAGTACCAGATGCAAATTGCAAATTAGGTTTGTAACCCTTGGCCAGTCAGATATTGCTCTGAATTTCAAACAAAAAGCAAATGTTCCTCTTTATCCAAAACCGACTGAGAGATTTAGGGCTATAAAATTGCCTGAAGACAAGAATCACATAATAGGAAACAATTCAAGTAGGACTTGGCAAGGTGGCTAAACCTGAGCCCCTGAACTTCAACAAATCTTCTTTCAGGCTTTCAGAAATCTCATTAAGATACTGAGGTTTATATTCACCTGGTATGAGCTTAAGCACAACCTTAGTACTGATGTCCGTTCCTAGCGTGGATATCTTTGTTCTATTCCCTCAAATTTCTTACAATAGTCATGAATAATTACTTAATAATTACTTCTGCATCTCAACTGCATATTCTCCTACACCCTGAATGAAACCATTCTAAAAACAAAGTATGTCCAAAGAGAGATTCTAATGAGGACTGGCCAAATCAAGAGGACACTCAACAAGTATTCACGTTCTATATTTTTACGTTCAGAAATGAAAACTATATGTTTTCTCCCATATGTCATGAACTAAAATATCTTTGCTAGCTTGTTCACCCAATAAGGCACATCATGCAAATACATCTTTGAAAAAAGCTTCACTTGAGGAGCTTATTAAATACAGTTAGACTGTTAACAGACAAGCCAAGTAGGGTAAGAGCAGAATGTGACTGCTCTCCACTCTCACTAACCAAACAATGCTGAAAATGTAGTTTTTAAAAATGGGACAGATAGGATAAGGGTATTTTTCAAGTACTTCTGTAGAATTTAGATACACAATTCCAGTTCTTGTTAGATGACCTCAGAAAGTGTTAGCTTCTATTCCTTATTTCCCCCTTACAAATTGGCACTTACATTACAGTCAGTCTAAATTCAGTGAGTAGATAAAAATACCAGTTCAGGTTTGAAACCTTTCTTCAGGATGTATCATTGGTAACAGCATGCAAAGTTTAGATGTAAAGATTTTGCTCCCTTGGCTCAGTGCTTTTTTTTTTTTTTTTTTTTTTTTTTTTTTTTTTTCCCAAAAAAAAAAAAAAAAAAAGTATTTTAAGAAAGTTAAATGAAAGGTTGCAGTCCTCTATGTAACCTCTCCAAATATAAAGCTATAATAAATTTACTTCAGTGATACCCTGAAACAAATACATTCAAAGTGATCTCATTAAATACAGACTTTCTTTGCCTTTAGTCCAGTCGAGTACCTATAATTTTCCTCCAAGGTCAAACTGTAGGATGTTCGATCTAAAGCAAAGGCATAACATTTCTTTCCTTTAAATCTTGATTTCCTGAAGCTCTGCTGTGCTATGTGAGCACTAAGAACTAAATCACAGGTTCTGTGTTCATTTATGAGTCCAATTTAATGTCAGATGTTATCCTCTTAATGTCAAACTTCAGGAAGTTTACTAGAATTAGACAATTTCTTGAGAGTTTAGATGGTATCACATGGTATTAAAAAAAATAATCAGTTTTAAATTAAGTAACTATAAGTCTAGCTAACACAGAGTTAGCAGAGGCTAGCATTAAGATAAGAGAAATTATGGGTATTTTGTACATGCATTCTTTGAACACAATGCATTGCATCAACAAAACTTGTTATTAAATTTTCTACAAAACTTCAGTGTTAATATTCTGCTAATGAAATTACCAGCTGCTTCATAGCCTTTGAATTTCACTGAAAAGATTTCCTTCCCCAGCAGTGAGCTATTAAACAGGACTACTTGGAGGAATTATCTGGAAATATTGCAGATCCTGGGAAAACCTACCAAGAGACCTTGTTTTTCACACTGGTATTAGACTTTGATAAAACCCAAATCTCTAAATGTGTAACATCTGAATGTGACCAACAGGACCTTATACGGACTCCAGAGGTTAGCAGTAATGCAGAGAAACTCATCTGCTATATATAAATAAGTAGAAGCTCAGTGTTCAGAGATGACCTATACTGACTTTTTCATTATGTTCCCTCAATTATTATGGGCCTGGAAATCAGTAAAAAGAATTCTTTAGTATTTTACTTCTTTTAATGAAGAGAGCTTCTGAAACTTTAGAGAATAATATATCCTCCTAATGAAATATTACCTAACTCTATTTAAGACTAAAAGTACACAGTTAAGCTTACTCACTACTAGTTTTTAAATTCTATAATTTAATTGCAGTATGTGTTTACTAAGATGCAAGTGAAATGCTATAACCACTGTATAAGTCTTTTTCTTCCATAAAACAAGTTTCCCTCCATCACTGTATGAAACTATTTCACACAAAAATCACTATCAAAAAAAACCAACAGTTTTCAGCTGTGTTTGCTCAGTGGTATCAAGCAATAACAGCACTTTTCTTAATATTAAAGAAAATCAGAACATGTACTTTGCAAAAGCAGTGAAGGATAAAGGCAACGATAAACAACGGATGTTTTTCTGTTACTCGGGTGAAGTGTAATGATTGACAATAGATTCAATTTATAAACATAAGCTTGGGAAATGTGTGTTGATTTAGTAATTAAATCTGAAATAACAGCATAATCCCAAGGATATAACATTGCATAATGTTATCACTATTATGGTGAAATTATCCTTTTGACGTATTCTCATTGACGGCACATTCGAGTGCACAACTGAAATTTACATTTACTAAGGCACTTATTAAAGGACAAGAAAAAGAAAAAAAAAGAAAAGAAAAGAAAGAAGAATAAACCACTTTTAATACTATTTTGCAGACAGAAATGGCTAAATCTACATTTGTTAATACGAATAAGATGGTTGTCTTTGACTTCAGAGAACTGAAGTTCAGGGTCCAAATTGATTTTATTTTACTATGAAAAAACACAGAAGACAAGTAATTTTTTCTAGATTCCCAGAGCTAGATATTTCTGTTCATATTTACTTTTCTTTACTCAAATATAGATGAAAGTTTACACACACACATAAAGAGAAAGTCAGCTCCCCATGGAAGAAAAATAAAACAAGTAAGTTTTACAAGAGTAAAAGCTTGCTGTTTGCTTTCATTATTTTAAACTGTTTCTAGTTTTTTATGATATTAATCATTTTATATATAAAGTTATATATAAACAGAAGTTTGAAACTGTTTATAACAGTAAACTGCCACGTATTGCTGGGTTAAACCATTTCAGAAGAACTTTATTGTACCAATATAGGTAGATATATTTCATTTTTGAGGCACTAGTGCAGTTAGTTACTAGTGTAAGTGTTCTTCAATGGCAAATTTATAAGTTAAAGCAATGGCGTTAGAATACTATTTGCTTTCAGTATTTGCTTTTTGTACTGGTTATCCTAAATATTTCTCTGTATATTTTAAATGGCCAAAACTAAGAGACAGATACTGAAGGAAAAGGAAAATTAATCATTGGTTCATATAATATGCATATGGCAAAAACTATGCTGAAGATTCACACTTCAGTGTATTAGAACTATTTTTAATTTAATCATATTGCATTCCAAGTTGCTATAGATACATTTTGTTAACCATACTTGCATAGAGTCTGCAGGAAAAAAATATGTGTATGATGTCTTTTGTTGGGAATTCCTTGTTCTCAGTTTTTAAGCTGTGTGTATTACAAAAAAAAAACAAAAACAACTTTATCTTTTAACATTTTAGATGTTCACTATCAGATTATATTATTTTTGCAACTAAAAGGTACTTTCAATCTATAAGCAAATCATGCAGTAATTTACAAAGAGTCTTGCTGGAAAAAGACTCATACCCTTGCCCAGCATGGATTCTCTTTCCAAGATACATTTAATTAATCATATGTGTTACCTTTTTAATTGAACTGAACATTTTCATTTAACATAATTTGTAAATAGATTTATAGATTTCAGAGCAACAGATGCAGAATGTTTAATGTAGAAAATATTTTTTTTCATTCTTTGAACGGTATTCCTAGGGGTCCACAAGTCTGAGGGTTAAATTCCTAATTAAATTTCATGTTATTTCTAATAGGTTTTGCTTCTCTTCAGATTTAGAATTAATCACAGTAAAGAATAAAAGGATACATAACCTTTATCATCTAAAACAGATTAAACAACATTTGTAATAAATAAGGATTACTTCACTGCTAAATTGCATCAAGGATGACTGTTTTATAGTGATATTAATATTGATAGAAAATGTCAAAATATCTAAATGTCAAGCCATTTCCTTTAGGTTTCAAGCATTCTTCCATTCTAATACATAACAAATTGGTTAGGCAACAACACTTAAATAGCTGAAAGGTTGTTGAGATATTAGTATGATTCTATTCTGACCTATCATTCTCTTGGGTTGAATATTCCTGGTGTTTAAACACCTGGTACACATAGCATATCTAAGCAACTATAGATACTGAAGTAGAGCATAGATTTAATACATACTTCAATCTGGAGTAGTTGTACAGAGGATTTTGATATCCTCCTTAATGTTCTGATTATATTTAGGGCATTAAGGTTGGGGGCAGCCTTGGCTGCAGTAATCATGAAATGATAGAGTTCAGGATCATGGGTAGTATGTGCAAAATGAGAAGTAGGAATAAAACCTCGGATTTCAGGAGGGCTAATTTTGTCCTCTTCAAGGAAATGCTTGGAAATATCCCATGGGTTAGGACTCTGGAAGGTAGGGGACTCAAGAGAGCTGGACAATATTCAAATTTCTCTCCAAGGTCAGGATGAGTGCATCCCTAAGAAAAAAAATCAGGCAAGGGAAGCAGAAGACCTATGTGGTTGAGCAGGGAGCTTCTGAAAAAGCTCAAGTGGAAGAAGGAAGTTCATACCGAGTGGAAAAAGGGACAGGCCACTTGGGAAGTGGAAGAGGCCAGTCTTTTTTCAGTGGTACCCAGTGACAGGACAAGAGGTAACAGGAACTAACTACATAGGAAGTTCCATCTAAACATGAGGAGGAACTTTTTTACTTGCAGGGTGACAGAGCACTAGAACAGGCTGCCCAGAGAGGTGGTGCAGTCTCCTTCTCTGGAGACATTCAAAACCTGTCTGGACACATTCCTGTGCAACCTGCTCTAAGTGGACCTGCTTTGGCAGGGGGGTTGGACTAGATGATCTCCAGAGATCTCTTCCAACCCCATATTATTCTGTGATTCTGTGACTCTCTTATCCAATAAAAAAAATAATTTGTAAACTATGAGATGGCAAATTAAATTTAAAATGAAGGGAACCACCTATACTGGTCTCATTTCCTCCATTGGAACGTTATGCCAAAGAGATATGAAGCCATTTCTAATCGTAAATCATGAATAATCCTTGTAAAATAATTTCTAACACTTATCTGCCTACTTTTTCTAATTAGGCATATGATTCTCAATTTATTATTCATTTGATGGGTGAAGTTGCTCAAATTTTCAAAGAAATAGATAGCATAATTTATCAGCTGGATAGATTTCTCCATCCATCACCACCTGGCAGAGAACCTCATACCCCCAAGCTTTTTAAAAATCTTTAAAATTACTATTTAGGTAGACTTATTAATACAGGGAATGATAATAATTTCATAAGTCATTTCATCCAGCCCGTCTATTCTTTTCAAGTCATCATGATTAGCACTGAAGCATTTCAACAGAGCCTGCTACTTCAAGCAACACATTTCCATGGGTTTTAGCCCCCTAGAATAGCCAAGGATATTATTTATCGAAAAATAGAATGCAAGGGGAAGATGATAATTAAGAAGAATATGAAGCTATATATGGGATGTTAAGGATGTTAAGGGACTGAGCATTCCCAGGAATGAAAATAATTTTCTATATCAGTGTTTCTTTATATACGAACTTTTCTTTTATTGACAAGTTCTTGTTTGTTAGGTCAAGGAGGATTTTATGGTTATTACTATGTTTTTCTGATACTCAATCACCTTTTAAATTTTAAATTATTTTTCCTGTGATGACATTGAAAATAACTGACTAGTAAGTGTATTTAATATTTGTTCTTTCTGAACATTCATAATTAAATTTACTTCTTTCAGTAAAAATAAAAAATAAAATTCACATGCTCTGGATTGCTTTTATGTATATAATAACAAGAATCAAATAGAAGTTTTCTCTTGGATGACCATTTACTGATTCTCGAAAAGAATCATCCCTCTCTGTACAAAAGATTGCTTTTCAAATTCCTCCTTTCTTTAAAGAAGTTTTAGTATCACCAGGGCTGTAGTCTTAATTAGAAGCATGAAAACCCTAGCAAGTGATCTCATTTGGATACTTTCCATATCTAAGCTTATATGCATTTAAAATTATTACACATTTTCCTACAAGACCCAGAGTAACTTAGTCTAAGCCAAAAGAGGTATCTTATTAGGTGTTTAGTACTTAGTACCTTAATATGCCATTGTAATTCAAATAGAGAGTGACCTAAACTCTGCATAAATCCCTGAGGAATTTTGAAGCTTTGATTTAGAAAGTGGCAGTAAAAGTCTTTTTGACCCTTCCCCGAGGACTTCTGGAAACAGTCTTCTTTATTTTTTTTCAATTCTTTTGTAAATTCTGGGATACTCTTGGAACATGCAGGCACATCTGCCTCCTGGTGCTGTACTTCTGAATATCATTACTTGCTAGATGAAGCAAAAGTCTCCCTCTTACAGAATGTAAGGTACAGCTATGAGGCTATAAATACATAAAACGAAATAATGAACATTGTCATCTGGGACATCCATTCCCAAGGAAAAATTTGGGCACACTGCTTTTCAGTGGATGGAGATACTGTAATATTTCCTACACTATCTCAGGAGAAACTGGAAAACTGATATAATCAAATAAGGTCACTCTTTGGAGATTTTTAGATACAACTAATTCTGTTCACTGACTGAGTGCAGAAGTTGGGCATTTATTTTAACATGTGCAAAATATATTTACTTCTCCAGAGTTGTAACCTAGCAGGATTTCAGTCATGTTGAGAAAGTATCATGATGTAGTACACGTTGCTCTGAATAATTCTGGATTCATCCAAAGCTTGGAATACATACAATATATTCTAAAGGAGAAATAGTTGAAGTATATTGTCTAGGGAACAAAAAGGTCCTATATGAGCTACCGAGTGAAACTTAAAATAGTTTGACTCATAGAGCAAGAGAAAGAAAAGGTATTAAAAAATGTAACTCAAGTTACAGCTGCCATCTACTCAAATAACAAGAGCAGTCATCAAAACCATCCATTTATATCTAACTTAATAACTTGAGTAGTCTTGTTTAATTTAATATCAATGATTTAATGGAATTACGGAATAGTTAGGGTTGGAAGGGTTGTCTGGGGCTTATCCTGTCAAACCCCTCTGCTCAAACAGGACAGGCTGCTCAGGACCATGTTCAGACAGCTTTTGAATATCTCTGAGAACGGAGACATCACAACCTCTTTGGGCAACCAATCCTCACAGTGAAAAAAATGTTTCCTGATATTCAGAGGAAAAATCCTGTGTTTCAGTTAGGGCCCATTGCCTCTGGTCCTGTCACTGGGCATCACTGAAAAGAGTCTGGCTCTGTCCTCTTTGCACTCTACCTTCGGGTATTTATATAAATTTATGAGATTCCCCCTGAGCCTTCTCTTTCTCTAAAGTCAACGATCCCGGACCTCCCAGCCTTTCCTCATAGGAGAGGTGCTACAGTCCCTTTATCATCCTTTAGCTCTTTGTTGGATTCTCTGCGGTATGTTCATGTCTCTATACTACCAGCACGTCCTGGTGTGTGGGATTGTTCTTCCACTAGTGCAGAACTTTGTGCTTCTTTTTCTTGGACTTCATAGTTTCCTGTCAACTCATTTTTCCAGTCTGTCAAAGTCCCTCTGGATGGCAGTGCAACTCCCTGGTATAGCAGCTGTTCCTCCCAGTTTTGTGTCATGAGCAGACTTGCTGAGGGTGCACTCCTCCCCATGGCTTCTGTGAAACATTTATTTTGATACTGTACCCAAAATGAAATATACTAATTTCAGTTTGTTTTTTTTTTTTTTTTCATCTGCACTGCACCAACAAGTTTGGCCATTAATTATACATTCAAGTTTAATAAATATTTAGAAGTCTAAGAGGAAAACCTTAAAACGTTGGCAAAGCAGTTCTTGAATTTTTGAGCAGCTGCCATTTAGTTGATCGCACAGATCTCACCTATCTGTGCTTTTACAGTTTGTGTTTTTACAGCATGCCTGCAAACTGCTCTGATAGAAGTAAAGTAGGAAGTAAAAGTAACAAGTAAAAAGGAGTAAAAGTAATAAGAACTGAACATCCATATTTTCCTTTCAGTTTTTCACTTCAGTCTCTCTGGGACAGATTCAGCTGCTTAAACTTTTTAGTAGCACTCAGACAGTGATTCCTTACAGGACTTGCAGGACTGACCTTTGATCCCTTCCAGATCAGCCAGTGAAAGGTAACCAGGATATCCCATATCTCCAATTTAACATAATCAAATGCATTTTTGGTAAACTGAATCCTCAGTCAAATAGATATGTTTAAAGGATACATAAGCTTCTTGTTATCATTACTATGCTTACACAAAGAATTTGATTAACAAAAACTTCCTAGGTATAAATAGAAGCTGTTTAGTTCTTTAAACTGTAACGTAAAGTAGGAAATCTAAAAAATTAATGGTCATAGCGCGGCATGGGTATTTTTAAAAGATGAATCATGTCCTAGTGAAGATAACAATATATAAGAACTTGAAATCAGTCAGAGTCTGTATTTAGTATGTAATATTACTACTTTCTTGAAAGGTATTTCATCTTTGTATGTTATGGAAATGTAATAATAAAAGGGGAACTGGTTACCTGGAAAGCATTCATACAAGAATGCTGAGTATCTGTATTCCCTTAGAGTGTTTTATTCCCCTGGAATGTAATTGTACCATTTGTTTCTCTACAAGACAAAGATATAAAATTGCAGCCTCATTAGGTTTTAGGATGTGGAAGTTGATTTTTCTGCAGTACATCAATTTTCTTTCAAAAGAATGAGAGGTCTGATAGGCATAATCATTTACAAATGCTAAAGAATAATTTGTTAGTCATTGTTGACAATACAATGAAATACAACACAACTGTGATGGCTAACAAATTCATGCTTTGCTAGTTACAGCATCTCTTAAATTTTCATAAAAGTATGAACAAATTTGTTAGTGCATAAGGGTTCTTGTCTACATAGCAAGTAGAGATATGCTAAACTGACTGTATTGACTGTCTGTATTGCTATTCATAGCACTTTTCATTCAGATTTGTAAATGTATCCTGTAGAATTTTGGGAGGATTGCAATATTGCTGTAAGCTACATGAAATTTCACTAACTGAGCTGTTAAGAGATTTAAGTATCTGGTTCTATATGGATATGAAAATAAAAAGTTAGTTATACTGCTTTTTAAATATTCAGTGAACAGAGACATTAGACATTTAATTTGACACGGGCACTAGTTTAATCTTCCACTGTTCCATATTGTTGAGCCATTCCTAGTGCCCTTTAAAGAATTCTGTGATTAATGAAATTACTACTTCAGATGCTAGCCCTCCCAATTCCAGAGATTCTTATGTGAGTCTCAGTTCTACATAGTCTTTTTATTGTTTCAATTGTGACACTTTCAGAGTAGATTATTTGGAATTCATCATTCCGGAAGACTTTTACTTCTCTAAATCATACAATTCTTTTTGTTATATGTACTATTTTATTGCTTATTTTATGATTTGTTTATTTGTTTATAATTTTTATTTTGTTTTAGCTGTTGAAATGGTTTTAGCCTATTAGAATTGCTTTTTCTATTTTTTTGTTCCATAGTCTACCTACATTTACAATGGAAAACTTTATAATCTCAAACAGACACAGTAGAAATACAAGTGAAAGATATACTGAAAAGATTTCACAGACAGAATCCAAGCACAAATTTTCTCGAGGACCAAATTATAATCTCAGTCTGGATAGAAAAGGTAATTACTTTTTCCCCCTCAAGGAATGAGACCAGAATTTTAGAATTAAATAATACTACCAGTATTATATATTACTTTAACATGCCTGTCTCAATTGCTTGTGAACTTGAAAACTGTCAACTTCAAATATATTGATTGTTCAATTAAGGCCAAAACACCGTTTTTAATTTAAAAATAAGGGTTTCAAATAGCCTGCTGCTTATCCTTGCAAGTTGCTTCAATCTTCTTTTAGACCATGATAGCAGGCAAAGAATATGAATCAAAATATTTCAAAAAATGAACACCACATGACCTATTCAAAGGAGAAGCTATAAAGAAAATGAGGGAATATTTAGATTTTGTTATGGAAGTAAAGAAAAAACTTGGACTATGCCACAGAAACATAGAAACATGTGAATGGAAGTGAATGTGTTAAAGAAGAATGGCAAAGCTGATGAATGAAAAGTCTGGAAACAGCCTATTTGCTACTGCTATGCCTAGTTTGCTTCTTTTATTTGTTCTTTCCCTTCAGTGAAAGCCAGTGAGATAAAATCTACTTTGAGATTTGTTTAACCGAGAGTAAACTGACCCAGGCAAGTACATGTGGGAGCCAGCTCATACATGACATTTGACAAGTATTATATTAAATAAATTTCAGTCATTCACATAGCACCATGAAGCTCCTCAAAGCTAAATTTAGAGTAATCCTTATGACTCAAAAGTCCTTTGAAGGGTTCCAGGACAATTAAATAGACAGGAGTTCAGAATCTGACTCATATTTTAAATTCCCTAATAAAGCTAGTCTGACTTGACTAGGAAAAAACTGTAATGAATATTTTCCTCCAATTCTGTGTTCCTTGACCTTAAACAAGTCTGAAAAAATCCTGACTCAAACTTTCTTCTAATGCTATCTGCTAAACTACTATCATTACCCACCAGCCTATTAACACTACCTGAATAAAAGTTATGGCAAGATGTACAAAGATGACAGTCGGACAATTTCACATCTAGAAGAAACATGCTTCTGCAACAGTAGGCAAGTCACAACATACCTGTGCAGTATTTCTCTTGTTAATTCAATGTTCATTTTAAAATAAAATGAGTTAGTCCTTTACAACTTAATAGAAGCAACTATATATGTACATATTATGCCTTATCTACACTTATTTTTTACAGACTTTTGACATTTTTCTACCCAATATGTTTTTAATGTCTCAGAGCAAAGAAGGGAATTTGACCCAATTTTAGTTTATTATACAATAAAACATTCTAAAATATGTTTTTTAAGTTTTCCAATTCAATAATGATACATTTCTGAGAGAAAAAAACACCCAACAAACCACTAAACAAGCTTCAGAGTCCACTTTGTTCTCCAGCATTGATCAAACGTCTTTATATCGTAGAGGTTATTATAGGAGATTTCTTTAAATTACAACCTCTTTTCCTCACTACTTTTAAACATATGAATGGCTTATCTTGATGTGAAATCAATAAATGTTTCATTTCCACTTCTAATTACCTCTGCTCCTGGTTATAATGAATTCCCTTTAAAACAGAGAACCTGACAGATTCTTTATACAAAATCCTTCGAAGTGCTGGCAAGGAAGGGATAAAAAAGAGTTCTGTGGAAAACCGAGTCATGCAGTGAATGTTGTGTATGAGGCCGTGATCCTGGGTGACTGAAATTGTTCATTAAACTATCCAGATTGAGTGTAATCATGTACTAAGTGGTAGCTGAATTGAACACATGGAGATTCCAAACCACAACTTCCGTTTTCATCCGGTAAAATCTAACTAATGAGGCAAAATGTTAATTAAAAGAAAGATTCATTTCTATTATATCTCAAATAATATTAAATGATAGCATACTTGAAAAAATTATAATATATTTTGTTTGTTTTCCAAAAGAAGTGTTTTTTTGTTGCAAATAAAGAATTATATCATGGTTTATGTACTTGTATTGAGGTTATGAATTCATTATAACAATTTTAAACTTCTGATTTCCAGTATAGATATTATAATAAAAACCTGTCGTATTAAGGCTAAGATTATGTATGAAGAAATTCCTTGTGCTTTGGTTTTTTTAATACTTTGTCCTTCCAGATGCCATAATGAAGAGTCTCAGTGTGTGCCTATGGCCAGTAGCTTATTGATTGTTTTTGCTTTGGTCCTGCTCTGAAGGACAGGTGAGTGCTGTGATTTGCTAACAGAGACATTGTTCAACATAGATACAAACAGTTGGATAAGCATATTGTAAGATTGCACCTTGAGTACTAATTACTTTATAGTGGTAGCAAAGTCTATATAAAGGCTACAATGTCACAAAAGCCTGTGTGCTAATGTGAGAATGTTTGCATTTGGACATGGGATATTTTTTTCCTCTTACCTGCCTGGCATTTGCAGTGAACAGACAATATAATACAGAAGAAATTATTCACCAAAGTTTTGCAAAATTAAGCAGTAGAAGTTGCAACATCAAATAAAACCAATGCCAAAGGTATGTCTATATTTGATCACTAAGTTAAGTTTTTTAGTTAACCTTTTACAAAACTACTGTATTACCCCATCAATGGTAGGAACAGGAAAAGTGTTTGTACAAACAATTTGCAACAGTAAAAATATTGTTACCTGTCTACGTTCACAGTATATCCATCAGTGTTGCCTGTCTATGTTCACAGTATATCCATCATTATGGCAAAGTCTGGAAACCTAGGAAAGTGGATTTGTCCTCCCAAGTTCCTCATCTGTATTGACTTTACGGTACCCATAAGCCAACTATATTCCTAACTTGTCCGCCTTCATCAGAAACATAAAACTTAGTTGAGCTAAATATTGACCTTTATCTTGCTCATGCAGTGCTTCTGTTGCTGGAATTGCTGTATTGCTATAGAGTATGCCAATAAATTCAAAACAATGTTCATATAGACAGACACAGTAGAAATACAATCCATTTTGTGTCTACATAAGACTAATTGTCTGAACATAACATTAGATGTCTGAATTTACATTATTGTCACTGGTGTTGCAATCAGTACAGTCAATGAAGCTTCACCCTGCCTATTTGATATGTTGAATACCCCTCTAGAAACCGAGAACTATGTTGACTAGATTTCTACTTCCGATAACAGGAACTAGGATATCAAAACCTCACATGGATGCTGATCATATTATGGTTATGAGAGGTGAAAAAGATAATTGTGATTTAATTAAATACTTTTGACATTTTACCTGAGTACCAACATAAGTAACACACAAGTAAAGCAAATTTCTTTGACAATATTTGGTGATAAGTATATGACAAAAGTGTGATGAGATCAAGGAGTTGAAAGGAAGGTGGTGAAAGGGGTTGAAATAAACAATGTAATTTAGTGTATATATGACATTGCTTAGCATACATAAGAGGAAATGAACTAGAAGCAGCTGATATTAACCTTCTGGAGGATTATACTGCCTGTATATTGCTTAACTGCTCAAAGGAAAAGAAAATATTTTAATCTTGGCTGGACACCAGGTGTCCACCAAACCATTCTGCCACTTATTCTCCTCAGCAGAACAGGGTGGGAAAACAAGACTAAAAGCTCAGAGGTCAAAATAAGGAAAGGGAGGTCAACTCACTATCATCGGGGTCAAGCCAGTTCTTGCTGGAAAACCTGCTCTAGATGGACCACAGCTCCTGCCAGAAGCCTGCTCCAGCATAGGATCTCCACAGGCTGCAGCATCCTTCAGAGTACATCCATTTGCTAGATAGTTGCTCATGACAGTACAGAGAAACTGGTAAAACTAGCAATTAGCAGAGACCAAGTAAAAATAATTCTAATCCATACATCAGTATTTTCAAGCTATTTTTAATTTTGGGCACCTCCCAATTTTTTATTACTTTATTTGTGACCTTCTCAAGGAATTTTATTTATAGGGAAGAGATATTCAGCCTTTTTGGAAGGATCACTTTGATTGTTTCAGGATGAGTATCTTGGATTCCCAGTTGTTTCTCCAAATTACCTAAGTATATTTTTTCATGTATTAATTTTAGTTTTATTTAAATGTCAAAGGCAAAACAAGTTTTTTGAATGAAAATAGAAAGACTCTTTGGAAAGAAAACTTTAGGATCCTAGTATTATATATATTTATTTGTATATGCTTATATTTGTATTTATAATTTTTCTGATTTATGATGTCTTTAACATTATAAATTAAAGCTATAGGAGCAAAAATTTAAATATATGAGTAATTTAATAATGTTGATTCACTGACCCTTTCTCTTCTGAACACTCAATGACTTCTGGTTATGCTCAGTAATAGCATTTTAGATGTTTAGATCCTATGGTATCAATATATAAAAAACTAGAAAGATAAACTTACACAGTTGAAGAGGATATACCTTGGATTTAAATACCCACTTTTCATCTTAATCTCATATGAAGTATGATATTTCTTAATGAATATAATTTAGAATGGGTTGCAGGATTTGGATCTTCAGCTGTAGGATATCAAACTGCTCAGTGATAATTGGGAGAGTCAGTGAAATGTGGAATGTCACAGAAGTGCTTTCTCATTTTATTTGCTTCATCTCTTGCAAACACTGTGTGCTTGACCTGCAAGCTGGCATCAAAAAATAACCCTGGAATGTTATGTTAGAATGTTAGATGGGGTTTTGTTCTTTTTT